>OX439128.1:52215246-52427746 GCA_949318235.1 Ecdyonurus torrentis | reverse complement strand
AGGTAAAATGTGACATAACATCTAAGCTTGAAGTTACGTAAGGAGGGTTATTTTTGTAA
Organism: Ecdyonurus torrentis; assembly: GCA_949318235.1. Classification (NCBI taxonomy): domain Eukaryota; kingdom Metazoa; phylum Arthropoda; class Insecta; order Ephemeroptera; family Heptageniidae; genus Ecdyonurus; species Ecdyonurus torrentis. The sequence continues at coordinate 52,427,687 of OX439128.1, read as the reverse complement.
GTCAGTAAAATTTAACCAGCCCTATACTTCAAGTCAGCGGTACGGTATATAACTCATGAATTTCAATGTTTATGATGGATGTTAAATATTTTATTTTGCTTATGTCATATTCAAGGAAGCTAACTTTAAAGGAAATGTTACATCGTCATATACTGTATATTATACCTCAAACATCGAGAAATTGTGTGGGACTTATACTTTTGAGTAATACAGAAAATATCAATCTGATATTGAGATATGAATTTTAACTTAAATAATTTCATTAAAAACTTTGCACACAGTTTCATAATCATAATATTTTAAGTAGTCTTATGCTGTGTTCACATTGAGCTTTTTATAATTAGAATTGTTGAATATTTGATGAGAATAACACGCATTCTTTTGGAGCTCTCTTAAAGGCATAGAAAACTTGTAACAACATGTTCTTTAACACAAAATGGGATCTACAAAACTGATGATAATTTTTACCAGAATGTAAATGTGGACCCAAAATAGAGGGTAAAAAAAAAAAAAAAAAAAAAAAAATGTAAAGTATGCAATTCACGTGAATATTTCTGTTTATGACGTCAGAAACATGCAAAAACTAGTATGAAAATGTTGTGCGGGTCGCACAAATCAAAGTTTTCTTAACACTGCTACGGCGATACAGTTGGGGTTTGAGACCAATTAATGTTATTTATGTATAAGTCCCATCAAGTGTTTTGTGATATTAATGCTAAAGTTTTCATGTTGTCTATGCCTTTAACAATTCCAATTAGAAAAAGGTTAATGTGAAGATGGCATTAAATTAACGGTTATAACGTCACTAAACATTGATAATCTAACGATAAAAACGTTAATGACGTCACAAGCGTTAGAATCATTATGAACTAAGCATCGGTGTTTCACACTTCACGTAATCGGGCAGTATTAACGCATGTAACGTCACTAACGTGTTTATCGTTAGAATTTTAACGTTAAGTGACGTCATAACCATCAATTCTACAACACTAAAAATCGTTGTAAAGCTGTGTACAAGATATTTATCATATATTTTTTAGGGCCGAGAGCAATGCTTTGCCTTAATTAGTGGCATCAATATTGATTTTTTTTAAATTGAAAAGTGTGTTGCAATAGATTTTTTTTTTAAACATTTGGTTTTAAGACTGGAAATAAGCTTATTTGACTAAAACTTGTAAAGAAGGACAAAAAATAATAAATAATAATATGAAAAAAAAAAAAAAAAAAAAAAAAACGAAACGAATAAATCTAAATTGACGAACAATGGAATTTTACATAATCGTCTATAAAAACAGGATATAAAGTGCCGGAACCGGAAATCACGTGCCGGTAAAAGTTGAAGAAAACTTGACGCCAGCACTACACCTGAGCTAACTATATAGATCACGTGGTCTACTTGTCTGTCACTTCCGCTTCCGTTTTGTACTTTTGCATAAGATCACATTGATTACTAAGAACAATGAAGATAACCATAATCATGGTTTTTAAAGAAATTGGTTACGATCATTTTTGTTTTAATTCCCTTAAATCCTAGTGTTAATTCCATTTTAATAACCCCCTTCCCCTATCTGATGAGCATGGGTCTTGAAATTTTTCATTGTAAATAGTTTTTACCGTAACGTTTTATCAGAAAGTAGGTGATGTTCACAATTTGAGCCCCAGAGAGTGGAGCCTGCTAACTGCTCGTAAAAAATACAAAATAATAATTAAAAAAAAAAAAAAAAAAAAAAAAAGAAAAGAAAAAGAAAAGAAAAAGAGGAAAAAGTACGAAATTTGCAGTAAGATATCCCCTTTAAAGGTGGAACAGCTGAATTCAAATTTAAGTCAAATTGAATCGGAGAAGAAATAAATTATGGTTTCTTCTTTTACCTCAAATTTACTGAAAGCAGGTAAATCACATAATGTGACCATCATATACACACCCGTGTTCCTCAACCCTTCTGCAGTCTCACAAACTGGGGTTAAGGAAAAACTTTAAAGTAGACAACTTTTGGAATGCATGACGTCATAGGTCTACAATAGAAATTGTAGCGCAGGTTGTCTACTTTACAAGTTTCCTCCCCAGTTTGTGAGGCTACAGAAGTGACATGTGTAATAGTCACATCTCTTTATATATCATTGAGTTTTTTTTTATCATTTTCGAAGAGATTTTTTTTTTTTTTTTTTTTTACTGCTGTAAATTTCTTTTTATGACATTTTTACCTTCAAATTAAATATTAAAAAAACAAAAACCAAACTTAAAAATATTGTCTACAGAATATGTATAAACTAAACTGAAAATGTAGTTATATATTTGATCGAGGTGTGACGGGGTTACAAATTATACTGTGTAATTATATATATAGAGGTATATAGGTAATATTAAACATAATTAATTAATTAAGATGGGTAATCACGTGGTATTACGACAACAATCGAGCGAACCAATGAGAGAGCAGTTTTTGTTTCAACCAACATCCATGCAGCTTCATATAATATTTATATTGCTAAACAACAATGTAATTGTTAAACATCAACATATCAACAACAACAACAACAATCATGCAGTCGAGGCCTCACATGTTTAATACAAAGTTTGATAGAGATTCAATCAATCACTTTTTAGTACAAAAAATATTTTTTTAACAATATTGGAGTACGATATGGAAACCAGTCGGTGTGGTTACTAGGCAATACTGTAAATTATCTGATAGATGAAACTAAAAATCTTTAAAAAAAAAAATTACACAAAAATGGATCTATAATTAGAAAAAAATGAAGAAAATATTCATCAATTTGAACATCTTGATGTTAATATTAGAACAATGTAAAATTGTGTGTATTATATACTGTATAATTAAAAAAAAAAGTAGGCAGAACAGGGATATGTATGATAATAATTAGTTAAAAATTGTAAAATATATGTAATGCTGATGTCTGCCACTGAATTCGGGCCTAATTCGTTATTTAAAAAAAATTTGACAATATATATATATATATATATATATATATATATATATATATATATATATATATATATATATATATATATATATATATATATATATATATATATAATATATATATATATATATATTGTTTTGTTATAATACTTTTATATCTTAAAACACGTAAAAATATGTGTGTATTATTTCTAATTTAAATATATCTAAATGTTTGATAAATTTATCATTTAAAAATTTATATAAATGTGAATTTACGCGTCATTGTGAAAGAACCTGACGAATTTGTTTTTAGTTATACAATATTATGGCTTGTATTGATATTGTTGCAGTTAAGAAATCGCTAGTTTCAGTAAATATAAATGTAACGAATAGTCGTAATGAAATACACAAAGAAATCATTTTCCACAAAGTCTCTTCATAATAGAAACAGGTGAACACAATCAAAAATAAATCCACCATCAAAAGAGAAAAATCTATATAATCTCGCTTCCCATAATATTTCATCAAAATCCAATATATATTTTGGTCCTCTATCAAACTTGGTACATGTGAGTCCCGACAATTTGGTCTAAATAAAATAATTTAGAGTGCAGAGATCAGAAGACACACTTACCATCCGAGTTCTTCTTTGAGAGCGACGTCTCTGAGGTCTCTTTAGCGACTGAGTCCTCGCTCTGGCTAGCATTAAGTCTCGTACCTCCGCTACTGTTACCCAGGTTCTCTGTCGAGGCTGCGGTGTTTGCCTCTGTGAAGCGATTCTTGGCCATGGAGGGCGAGTGTAGGGACGTGCTCTTGTGGCGGCGTATTGTCGGCAGTCGGGATACGAACGACGCGTTGTGCTTGAAGCTGTCGTAACATTCAGTCAGTGAGTAACATGAACAGGATAAATTAACTTTTGTTTATGCTGAATTTATATAGCATAAATATTGCTTAATAAATTTAAATGGATACTGGATTCATGATATTAATTAAATAAATATATAAAAAAAACAACGTAAAATTCATGAGATGGGACCATTATTCATACACATATAAATCTGAAAAAGTGTTCATTATTTCAGTTAAGAATCTTAGCTTATTTTTACGATAAACACTTTTGAGTTATTATAAGCAGTTAAAATAACATATTTCAGCAAATTAATAACAATAGCTAATTTGATTTGTTTTCAGTTTTTTTTTGTGTGTGTCTATTTTAAGTTAAATTAACTCTTGTTAATAATTTGCTAAAATGCATTATTTTAGCTACTCATAATAACTCAAAAGTGTTTATCTTAAATAAGTTAGGATTTGTAACTGAAGTAATACACACTTTTTCGAGTGATTGTGTCACTTAACGGTTTTATAGCCTCACAAACTGGGGTTAAAATTTATAAAGTAGTCAACTTTAGGAATTCATGACGTCAGCAATTCTGATGTTTACGATAGAAATCATAGCTCAGGTTGCCTACTTTACAAGTTTTCTCCCCAGTTTGTGCATGAAGCTACAGAAGTGACAAAATATGTGTATGTGTAATAGTCACATCTAGCCATGCATCATTTAAGGGATTTTTTTGTAGGCCAGTAACTGTTAAATATTTTTTAGTAAATAAAGTACATTATTTTATATTTCATGTTTTATATTATGGTATCAAGCAGTGATAAAGTCAATTGCATAAGTCTTCTGTCTTTTGCTTCAGTGACAAAAGATACTTCCGGAAAACCTTAAAAAAAATATGATAAAAAAAAGTAAAAGGATTTATCACTTTTAAACCACTGACACAAAGTTGGAGGATTAAACCTTGCACGTGTCACATTTTTTTCTTCTTTTTTTTTTCTTTCCTACTTACGTTGTCTAAACAGTTACATTCATCGAACCACGCACATTTGATAAACATATTTATTTGTAAGTTAGCAATTTCTTTGCTCTTTTAAAAATATGGTATTGCACTAGTTATCTGCATGCTTGCTGCAATTATCGGCAGATGTGTTTGCTGCTATTTTAAAATACGTTCCACTCAATTGAGAGTTTTGAAAATTTTAAACAAAAATGATTGCTTAAGAATCTCTTTTGTGATAAAATTTTAAATCCCTAAAATTAGTGGAAGATATTTAAAACAATACAACTGCCGATAACTAGTCAATTGCCATACATTAAAAAAAGAAGATATAAAATGGACATAATCTGGTAGAAGAAAGTTGATTTGTCGTCTCACTAATTTAATTGTGAACTATTTTTTACTTCTTACAGTGAAAGAACAAGTTAACTATGTGCTCCTCACTATAGCAAAGTTATTTTACACCACTAAAGTAATAATTCTACGTTGCAAAGTTACTATATTTTACATCATAGTAAATCACTTGTTCAGCAACAAAACATTATGCTGTACAAGTGAATTGCTATGTTGTAACAACAATTTTTTTTTTTAAATATATTCGTTTCCGTGACGCTTTCTATTTTTGTGGACAGATTGGAGACAGTGACTATAATCTGACCAACCAACTAAAACTGCTGTCATTTTGATTGACAATACCCTGAAAAAGTAATAGATTAGAGGAGGCTAGACAAAATATAATAAGGTGTATATCATCTCACTCAAGCAGGTAGTACACTTTTTGCTTACGAGCCATGGTTTTTAACAATAAGCTAACCTTTGATACGTAGCTGTCACATTCAAAAAGTATAGTTTCGCGCGGTGTCACTAGCCATCAATGCATAAAAATGAGACATAGAGTTACTTATAATAATAATTAGAAAAATATGAAAATTAAAGACTAAATTTTTACAGAAACTTATTATTATGATAAAAAGTTGGAAACGTGTCATTCTTAAAATTTACCATGAAATGCAAATTTCCAAGAAAAAAAAAGATGAAAATGTGTTGCCTCTCTTTGTTTTGCAACCATGGCTGCATGTTAAAACTACATTTTTGTACCTACACTTTAGTTTCCTTGGTCAGACTATAGTTTTAGTGAGAGTACTTGCTATTTTGTAGGGACTTATATAAAATTTATTTTATATAAAATTGTCATATAAAATTTTACTGTAGTGCTTTAAAGTAAAGACATTGAATAAATTATTTTTATAACAAAACATCAACTCATATTTTTATATTTTCTAAACAACATAATATTAACTTGAAAAAAAAAATAAATAAATAAAATTCAATTCAATGAAAATAACGCTGATTTTTTTATTTTGATTGTAACTTCTTACCTAACGTAATACAATAAAGTAAATCACGTATATAGTGGTTAATAAAAGTTTAATGAAGGCAGGTAGAATTGCTGACTTATAGCGATTGTGGAGGAGATAAAATACAAAGATCAAGTCAGTTTTATATATAGGTAAGGTAGGTATATTGATGTTATGTGAGCCGCCAGGTATGTATGAGACTAGAGAGGAGAATATTGAATTTCGTGGAGTTCAAGTCATTATACGGTACTGCAGGCATCGTAATAACAGATTCATTAGTTTTACTAGCAAGAATTTTATAACCATTGTTCGCTTTAATATATATATATATTTATATATATATATTATATATATATATATATATATATACACACATTCAATTTATTCAATACTGTTTATTTTGATTGTCTTTTTATCTACTGTATATATAATGTAATGAAATGTACACGCAAAGAATAAATTACGTAATTTATGCTGCAACATAAATAATTATGCTGTGTACGATAATATTTATGCTATTTATCATAGTTATAAATTCATTACAACATAAATTATGCTGTAATGAATAAATAATGCTAAAAAATGAGCTAGCATATAATTATTGCGTATTTATATTTGTCCGTGTGAAAAAAATACTTTGAACCAACCAATAAGGCTATGTCTTGTTTGGGCTTATGTATCGATACAGAGACAAAAAGTTACAAACATAGGCAAGATTTCAATATAATACGTATTTTGTCACCCACCTCACCCACTCTCTACCTTGACCTGTGTTAACTTTGTGGCAATGTTCCTACATGGAAAAAAAATTACTACCTATGGCAGGTACATAATCCTGTATTTTGCAATAGGTATACTTTAATTTGGAACAGGTAGTTATAAACTACAATATCACTTAATCTAAGTAAGTCACAACTTTATTGTAGCATATTGCACCTGCATTAGGTATTATTGTAGTATAATAATACCTGGGTTCTAGCTTATATGTCTACCTATTACATTGTTAGTATTAATTTTTTTTGCGTGTACACTATACATTTTTACATTTTATACAATGCTTTTAATGGGTCCGTATGGGTACCTTGTGATTTTTTTTAAGTACTCTAACTTCTTTATTTGAAAATCTTCTTTTACACATAACATTTATGTGTCGGCTTAGTGTACCTGTGTACTTTAATTTTGATACGTTGCATGTTGGGTCGTAAAATTGCAGTAAATCCTTGAGAGAAGCAGTAAATCTTACATATACTTAAGCCAAGGACACGCTGGAGGGTAATTAAGTACAAAAATTATGACTAGCAGAGTGTGAGAAGTTACGCAACATTTACCACGGACAAAAGACTGGAGTTTTATTTATCAAGGGTGAGCTATGGAGCCGTTGTCATTTACTTTATCGATACTGGGGGTGCAATGTACAGAGTCAAACAAATGAAAGGTAAACATTTAAACTAGTTGCTTTTTTGCATGCCTCAAATTTTATATGGAAACAATATTTTTACATCATTTACGTGTTTTTATGTGCGCTCAGGTGTAGTGTTATCTATCAGGTGAGCTGCTTTAGCCAGCAAGCCAAACACTGCTCAGGTGTAGCATTATCTATCAGGTGAGCTACTTTAGCTCATAATTTATTCATAACTGCATAATAAATATGCTACAATAGCATAAATATTATGTTGTTCAGCATAATTATTTATATTATTTTATCAATATTTATGCTATAATGACATAAATGTAGCATAAATTACGTAATTTATTCTTTCCGTGTAATGGATAAATATGTATATGGATCCTTCTAGCATAATATTATCATATATGTCAAATCGAAGTTTTTTTTTTTTTATACCAGGTACACATTATTAAATTTTGTGACTTTATTTAATTATGTGTATAATCTTTCAAATTATTTTAACTCTTGTATGTTCTTACCACGGGAATGATTTGATAATAATTTTTAATTGAATCACACAGTTGTAAGTAAAGAGAGAGAGAGAGAGAGAGAGAGAGAGAGAGAGAGAGAGAGAGAGAGAGAGAGAGAGAGAGAATCACACAGTTGTAAGTAGAGAGAGAGAGAGAGAGAGAGAGGATGTTTTTTCTTGGTCACCTGTTGCATTGTTGTGTTCGTATTGTTGATAATTTAGCACCATATGTTTACTTCACACCACTGAACTGTAATTATAAGCTAACTGTGTGCACATCGCAATTCATACTTGTTAGCACCAACAAACACTTGCTTTTAAAAACACTTATAAAACCTTAACTTTCAAATAAAATAATATAGTATAGCATATTATGATATTATATAGCATTTATTTTTCTTTATTTTTACTCTATTTCTTATTTCTCTGTCTCTGTCTCTGTCTCTGTCTCTGTCTCTGTCTCTGTCTCTGTCTCTGTCTCTGTCTCTGTCTCTGTCTCTGTCTCTGTCTCTCTTTCTGTCTCTCTCTCTCTCTGTCTCTCTCTCTCTCTCTCTCTCTCCTCTCTCTCTCCTCTCTCTCTGCTCATTTTTCGTCCCTTCTTCGTCTATCATAAAATAATTTATCATACTTTTCTGTATTTTTACTATTTTTTTAGAACATATTTTTAGTATTTTCTCTTCTTTTTATTGCATTACCAGTGATATTTGATTCAACATGTTTCTGTTTTTTAATGTATACTACTATATTATTTTGAATTATAATCATCAATGCAATTACTTTTTAAGTTCTAACCATATTTAGGTTAGGTGTAAGAGTGGGCCAGACAATTTCAGGCCTAATGCTCGCCTTTCAACTTTATTTTTATTTTTTATTTTTTTTTACTATTGTTGAATAAAGATGAATTGTTATGTATTTATTAGTTCTTGCATATATTATGATCTTCAGTAAGTTCCATAAACTTTACAGGTACTGAAACCGGTTCCGGTTCTTAGAACCTTCAAAAATCATACTAAAATAGGCTACCTTTGATTTTTATTCTAAATAACTTTGCAATGAGGTAGAATAATGATTTTTGGGACAGTATTCGAGAACATATTTAAAAAGAGTATTTATAACCAGTATTAAAGTCAATATTTACATTTATTAATTACATTTCAGTAGTTTTTTTTATATAGTAGAATCTACTAAATGTGTGCTCAAAATCCCAAAAATCATTACTGTTCCTCAATGTAATATTATAAACTGTATCAAAAAAAAGTAATCTACTGTCCTTAAACAATTTTTTTTATAACTTATAATGTTAATTTATTGATATTTTTTTCATATTTACTTTTCGAGTTTAAATATTAACATATGAAAACGCAGGAGATAATTTTTATAATCGATAATTCCAATATTTCTTTTTCATCTTATCATCAAGAAACGTTACTCTCTCCCTCCCTCTCTCTCTCTCTCTCTCTCTCTCTCTCTCTCTCTCTCTCTCTCTCTCTCTCTCTCTCTCTCTCTCTCTCTCTCTCTCTCTCTCTCTCTCTCTCTCTCTCTCTCTCTCTCTCTCTCTCTCTCTCTCTCTCTCTCTCTCTCTCTCTCTCTCTCTCTCTTCCTGGATATGATGTTTCTAAAATGTTGATATTGCCAAAGAATGATAAGACGACGCTTCATGTCAATATTAAAAGATACTTTCCTTTCAAAAAATTAATGAGGTAAAAAAAAAAAAAAAAAGTCTAAGGTTTCTTTTATGATGTAGATTAAAAATTTGATAAGTTGTTAGCCTTTGCTCTTTTACATTTTCATCTCAGATCTAATAAGAGCTTCCAAATCTGTATTTTTACCAAGGTAGGCCTATTGGTTATTTATTTTGTAAATTTTACAAGTAAGTTAGTAAAAATAAAAAGCGTATAGACAAGTTAAGTAATAAGTCATTTGAATTTCCATATTGCATATTTAAATTATACGTTGCAAATTTAGTCATTTTAAATTTTGTACTTACAATTTTTTTTGCATTTACTTTAATATATAAGTTTTGAATATTTTAAAATTTAGCCTGTGACGTAACAGGGACATTAACAGGCATGTTTGTAAGCCAAGTTTTTTTTTGTGATCCGAAACAAGAAAAAAAAAAAGACTATATCAACTAATGCTTTTTAAACTGAATTTAGGCATTTTTTAACAGGCTTACGAAACATAACCATTTTTTTACATAGCAACTGCAACAGAAACGATCACACACAAAAAAGTAAGAAATCAACAACTTTTGATGACGTTATTTATTTCATTTATTTATTCATCGTTTATTGATAGCATCAGCGAAAAACTTTATTTAAAACGATTAAAAATATCTATAATGATGGTATCAATCAATCAATCAATCAATCAATCAATCAATCAATCAATCAATCAATCAATCAATCAATCAATCAATCAATCAATCAATCAATCAATCAATCAATCAATCAATCAATCAATCAATCAATCAATCAATCAATCAATCAATCAATCAATCAATCAATCAATCAATCAATCAATCAATCAATCAATCAATCAACTAATAATATCATATTATATACTGACAGAATGTTACATAAAACTTAAAATTGCAGTTCAAAATCCAAATTACCGTCCACTTGACTTGTCTATATAAATAGACTGCTTCTGTTTACTCAAAATGCGGAAAAGGAAGTGACCGGAAGAGGACACCACGTGATGGTAAAAGTGGGAGGTAGCTCCAGGTAGCTTGCTGCTGGCATCAAGTTTTCTCCCACTTTTACCGTCACGTGGTTTCCTTTTCCGGCACTTCCTTTTCCGTATTTTGAGTAAACATAAGCAGTCATAGTTAGTGATAATAAAAGTACATTGCACATAGCATTGCTTGCTTGCAGTTAGTACAGAAGAGTGCCGGAAGCCGAGATAAAAAAGGGAAGTATAGACATAAGAGTGAGTGACACACAACAAAAGAGATACGTGTGACAAACAAAGACCGATTATGTAAAGCTAAAAAGCGGAAAAGGAGGTGCAGGAAAAGGAAACCACGTTATATTTAAAGTGGGAGGAGCTCAGACCAAACTTGCGTCACGTGATTTCCGCTTCCGGTACTTCCTTCTCCTCTTTTTATAGGTTTACATAAAATGCCAAAGAAATTATAATGAACAATCTCAAAGTCACCGCAATCTGTATTCAAATCTTATTAATAAACAAGTAATGACATTTTAATGTTGGAAATAATCACGACTATACAGAATTAAAATCACATTTGTGAGCACGCTAAACTTTGATAGACTTTTAATTGTTGGTGACTTTGATATTGTTGTTATTTATAGACAAGTGCTTCGTATAAATAAAATACAAGACTTGCAAAAAGTTTAAGTTTAGTGAGAAAACAAACAGACGGAGAGTTCAACAATACTTATTCTGTTTGTATTTAACATGCTTTCTTATGGGGCAATAAAGCAGCTATAACTGCAGCTAAGAAAACTGCTGAAAATCAATCAATCAATCAATCAATCAATCAATCAATCAATCAATCAATCAATCAATCAATCAATCAATAAATCAATCAATCAATAAATCAATCAATCAATCAATCAATCAATCAAGTTCAGAAGTCCACAATAATTAAAAAATGTAACGCTGCTTTGTTATCCCATAAGAAAGCATGCAAAATGTAGACAGTAAGCCAAAGTCGTCTGCTAACACTTTATTTACCGCTAGTTTTGTTATATTTCCATTATCAACCCTACTTTCTGCCGAGAATTGTGTTCAACAATACTTACATGAGTGAAGATGCAAGTTGGGCCCTTTCTTTGCTGTCTTCGCCGGGTTTTGTGGCCCCTCGGCTCCGGTATAGAGACCCACCAAGACGTGCGATAAACAAAAACAGAATGGCTAGCAAACTGACACGCCAAGTTTGGAAGACAGGATGAAATGAAGCATTTTAGAAATGAAGTAAAGTGTAATAAACAAACCCAGAGGGAAGCAAAAGAACATCCCAAAACATGCTGTAAGTGCAGAGAAGAGAATTATTTTACATGAAATTTGTTGTCTTTCTGTCTGTACATCACCTTGGTCTATATATACATACGTACTTAGGTTGAATTTTTACATCAGGACAAAATATACACCAAATCAATTGCAACATTTTAAATTTTGAGAAAAAAACAACTTGAAAAACCAAAGTGATTCCAAAAATTCATGTTAACAGTAAATTGCATAATTTATGCATGGCAAAATAAAATACGTAATTTATGCTGCAATTATGTCATTCTAGCATAAATTATGCTAAATCAAATCAACATAAATAATTATGATGTACAACATAATATTTATGCTATGTAACATATTATTTATGCAATATATGTAACAAAATTTATGCTGTATTGAACAAATTGTGCTGAAAATGAGCTAGCATAATTATTACGTATTTATGCTAACTCAATGCAGCATTATTTATGCATAACAACATAATTTATGCTATATTATATAGAAAATTAAATTGATTGCAAAATAATCCAGATGTTCAGCATAATTATTAATTACTTATGATATTACAAAATAGCAATATTTGTGCTCTACAATATAGCAAGTGTTCAATGCAGCATAAATTACGTAATTCATTTTTTAAGTGGAAAAGATGACAAATTTTACAGTTTTTAAACCCAAAAAAGTTTCCCAATAAGACTCATGCTAATTTATACATACATGCATATTGAATTAATATCATGAAAGAAGAATTTTTTATGTGTAAACAATAGCGTAGAATTTCACATCATTCTCAAGCTGATTAGTAGAAAATTATAGAGAATTAAGAATGTAGGAAGAAAATGTGCGTTTTGTAATATCGTTTATATAACTTTAATGTAAATTTTAAATATAAATAAGTATTGTATAACTTCTTAGTAATAGATTACAATGTAACTTTAATGAGGTCTGTCAATTGTAGCTTAAAAAAATAAAATCATTATTTTTTTATATAAAAAAAAAAACGTAATGAAGTTGTCATTGTATACACAGCAGCTGTCATTTGCAAACTTTTTCATTTTTTTGTTGTAAAAAATCTAATTATGAGACGTGAATTGCTTCTTAGCGTGACCCACCCCACCCACCTACTCTCGCTCGCTTGCTCGCTTGCTGTGTTTATAATTAACTCATACTTGTACTGTATACCGTACATATATAATTTTAATATACGTAATCTCAAAAATAAGTGTTGAAAGGTTTGGACATATGATCGTGATAATTAAAAAATATATATTTCTGACAATTTTTTTAAAACGAAAAAGATTAAAATGAATCATAATTAGAATTTTCTAAAGAATTTAACATTTTTCCTATATTTAAAAGAAAATTTACCTCCTAAATCCCTAAAAAATTAAGTTACGTATGTTATTCCTTGCCATTCTTATCATGGAACATGTTGGTATAATATTTAATTTTCATCCTGAAAGTAGTTCTGTTTATCCATCAAAACGCGAGCTATTTTAAAATAATTCTAAACTTTTCCTAACTTCAAGCTGAACAATGTAAATTTAAAGTGGTCAATTATATTTATGAATTATTAAGAGCTTATTGGTGTAGCTCGCCTAAATTTAACATTACACTAATGGGGAGAAACACATTTTTTTAAATTTATTTATTTGTTTTATTATTATTTTGTTTTGCGACTTTTTGAGAAAACTAATGCACCGATTCCCGAGATATTTAAATGAGAAATACTGGACAAAGTTTTTTTTTTTACGTGTTTTAAAACACATATTTTTTTTAAATATAAATAATAGATAAATATTTTTAAAACGATAACCCCCACTGTTAGACATTTGTATGTTAAAACCACCATCGCATTTGAATACACAAAAGTATTTAAGTCCTATTATATTTTAAAGCTTCAACACATTATTTTATTACGTCTCCCCATAGATATGTGAAAAGTCTAATTAGTTGTTACGTTTTATTACTATACTGTAGCTCGCAATCCAAACCACTGGAGTTTTTGCTTTATTTATTTTATATAATCACAACTTTTATCAAAACTGACAAAAAAAAAGTAGTAATAAATAAATAAGAGACCCCGAATCCAGTTTTATAAAGTTAACATGAAAATTCTAAATTGAGCGCCAAATACAATAGTCAAATATGAAAAAATAAATAAAAAAATAAAAAATAAAAATAATTGAAACAAAATGAATTTTTAAATTAATAAAATATTATACCAGTGTTTTTATTATTGATATAAATAACTTAAAAATACATTTTGTAAAAATGCAGTTTCTCATTTGACTTAATGTTGAAAATCTATATACTACCTTAACTAAAACTGACAGTGACAGTAACGTAAGGAGATGTTCTAACATAACAATACAACATGTGTGTACTCTAATTAGCACAGTCTAATTGTACTTTATATATCATCAGTATTGCTATGCTCTAAATTTCTACGTTATTTTCTATACACAAATGAAACTTAAGATGATGTTAGGTAGTGACTGCGTATTTTGTGCGTCTTCTGCAAGATTTAATTTTTTATTTCCGGTATTTTTCACCTTTGGATAGCGAGAAAATATTGACATTTTGTGTAAACATAAAAAACGGAAAAGTCAGTGCTGGAAAAGTAAACCACGTGATTTTAAAAGAGGGAGAAGCCAGACCTAGCTTGCTGCTTGCGCGAAGTTTTCACTTTTTTACCACGTGATTTCCGTTTTCGGCACTTCCTTTTGCTAACTTTTATAGTTTTACATAAAATGACATTTTCACGCTTTTTTTTTTTTTTTTTTTTTTTTTTTTTTTTTTTTTTAAAGTTAATGTTTTACTGGAAATAGATCTCGGTGATCGGGTAAATTCGGAAAAGACACACGAAATGCGCAGTCGTTATACCTTACGTTGTCTGTAGCTAGTGTAGCTACATTACTAAAGATCTGTAATAATATTATCACTCGCTAAATTTCTAAATTATAATTAATCTCTATACACCTGTAATAGACAAATTTCATAATTAAAGTTTTTATTGTTACTAATAGAATGAAAATAATGTTTTTCTTCAGAGAAATACCTTATAATCAATGTACAGTTGCAACAATTAAAATTATGAATTTTATAATTAATCAAAGCAACTTTCAAATAGTCGTTCGTAAACCTTGTTCGTTATGCTCCAAACTTTAAAAAAATGACGATCACCTAATGAGTTTTGAATGAAATTGAGGAATTTTTGGAGTAAGTAAACAGGGTTTACGAACAGAATTATTGCTTAAAGATTTTTTAAAATTTATATCTAAAAACAAAGGATAAGGTTACTAATTTTCTTAAATTCTATTCAAAGGACAGATTTACATTTTGTTCTTTAAAATAATTATAATCTCATTCATTATTTAAGAATCAAAATAAATGGGGTAATATTCAGCGTGTTTGTAGATATATTTGAGGAAAACGTGATCTACAGCAACGAAATAACTCGATTTTAAGGGAAATTTTAAGTGTTAGGGTTTAATGAAAATTGTTATATTGTAACGATGCTTTCGCGTCAAAATATAGTATCTGCACTTTCCACCAGCGCGGTGAGTGGAGCATCTTCTGCACTTTCCACAATCGGGCAGCCATTTACTTAACATTGCAGATACTCCAATGTGGCAAGTGCAGATAGTTTATTTTGGCGTGGAAACATCAATATGCTGTAGAATTAATGGTCATGACGTTACTAAGCGTTTAAATTATAAAGATAAAAACGTAAATGACGTCACAAGTATTAGGGTCATAATGAAATAAACACCAAAGTTGGTCGCTGCAATTTTGTCATGTAGATTATAAAGTATTATTCACATTACGCGTGAATTTGAGGCAAGTCGATTGATAAACAAAGTTGTAACAATGTAAACAAATGAAGCCGTTCATATTGTTTTTGAAAATTACATGTGAACGGCTCCATTTGTTTACATGGTTTGAAATTTGTTTATCCGTTGACGCGCGTAACTTTTACGCGTCATGTGAATACTACTTAATGTTTATGACGTCATTTACGATTTTATTGTTAGAACTTTAATGGTTAGTGACGTTATAACCAATAATAGTGACATACTCAAAGTATTGCCTGTTTATATGCTTTTTAAGGCTTTTATTAATTTTAGAGTAAATTACAATTAGAGTGTTATTTCGTAACTGTGGATATTTTAGCGTGACTATGAGTTTGTGTATGAGATGAAAGGAGATGATACTCACGAGGGTGGACTGGGCAGCGGGATCTGATGGATCTTCCATGTGGCTACCGACATGGAGTGCTCGTCTGCAGCGTAGCATCGCCAGAGGCTTTGTATCAACGTGGCGGCCGGCTGTCTTCGTCTGATCATGTGCTTCTGTCGCTGTTGTTGTTGTACTTTGAGAGCAAAGCCTGAACCTAGGATACCCTGCAAGTCATACATAACAGTTATCATCTGGTCTTAGACTATATCACGTCTGATCGTGTGTTGTTGTTGTACTTTGAGAGCAAAGCCTGAACCTAGGATACCCTGCAAGATACAATAAATACACAATTAAATATGCAACAATCAAACACTCATCGTAAAATCATCTTGTTCAATTCATGCCTCCTCCCGCGCGCCTGCAAAAATATGTAGGTATGCAACCAGTTGGTCAAATATGTAACACATGGCTGCATAACTATCAGGATGAGTCAGAATCAAAGCATCAATGAATAAATTAATAAATCTCAATCAATCAATCTTAATTAATCGATCGATCGATCGATCGATCGATCAATCAATCAATCAATCAATCAATCAATCAATCAATCAATCAATCAATCAATCAATCAATCAATCAATCAATCAATCAATCAATCAAATTTTAAATTACACAGCAAAGTCACAATATTAAATAAAGCACTCCAATTTCAATTCTAAAAATAAATATAATATATTTTAATGTTGATAGCATTGATATGTATTGAATGTAAATGAAATCAAAGAGTATATTTATTTATAATGGAATCATCAAATATAAAAATTATGAAACAATATTTGAACATTTTAAACTTTATGTAAATTAATATTCCTGGCTATGTGTATATTTAACAAAAAAACTATGGTCTAAAAAATAAAACTTTTGATGTTGTTGAAATTGATATTATTATAATTGCAGTTTTTTATTGTATTAAAACACAGTACAGTACATGATACAACAGAGCTGATGGCTGGCAAACTGACTACATAGACGCTACATTGTGGCACAATAATATTATTTACTACTCAGCAAAAACAGAGAGCAAAATAATGAACAAATGTTTAATATGTTAAAATTGCTTTAGTTAGCATTTTGTTTAGATAGATTTTTGCCAACCCTTTTGTTTCTTATTTATAACAATTATAAAAAAATAATGATTAATTAAGTTAAATGAAATTAACATAATGCTTTATGGAAAAAAAAATCTATTTTTTTTTTCTTTTTCTTTCCAATAAAAAAAATAATAATAACTGCATTGTGATGTTGTTGCAAGCAAAATGTCTAGCTCGTTTTTTGTCACTATTTATATTTTTTTATTAGTAATAAACATATTATCATGTATTTATATTTTCAAAAAATAAAATAATAAAAATTAATAAATCAATTGTATATTGAAGTACATATGAAAAATTCTATTACTAAAATTTTAAAATTATTTTAACTGGTATCAAATTAATAATATAAGAATTTGAATTAAATTTGTAACTGGCTGTACTGTTAAACAGTTGGGTTAAATTGAGAGGTCTGTAGCCTCCCCTCCAAAGACGTTAATAAATAAATAAAAATGTGTAACTCGATTTTTGTCGAGGCAAGCAATATTAAGATACTACATACAATATAAGGACACGCTTGCCAAATTTGGGCCACCACGAAATTCAAAATGAGCGTCTAAACCAATCAGCGCCTGAGTTGAAAGTCACGTGATCAAAATAGACCAATCACAACTGCGCTAAAATTAACATGGAACCAGTTGGTGTCGCTATCTTTATGTAGTATCTTGGCAATATGTTTAACTCGAGTGCCATCTTCAGTACGTTCAGAAACGAGATACACATTTTGCTACGAGTGACAAAAAACGAGATAGACATTTTGTTCTCAACAACATCGATTTACTTCATCTATTAAAATGACCGTAAAAACAAGTTTTCATTGCTATTGCCTGCAATAATATAACAAGCAAGATCGTCGTAACGAAATTGTTGTTAACAGCAATATAGGGGACTAATATGAGAGTAAACAGAATATATGGGAGAAACACGCAGAATATTATCATAGTATAAGTATATTATATACTTATACTATGATATTACCTTAAAACTAAGCTAGAAAGTATTTCCATTTTGTCTTTTTTTTGTTAAGAATTAATCTCAGTTCTGAGTAAAAATTGAAATATCTAAAAAATGATTTAAGAATTGGATATTTAGAACCAATATAAGACAGTATGTTATACATTTGCATATTTCTAAACATTAAAAAAAATCCATTACAAAAACTGAACCAAGTCCGAGCCCTTAAGCCTAGGACAGCCGTCCCTTCTTAGAGATTTTCTTAGTGCAGCGATAAGAGTTTTGACTATGATAACTTTATGGACGCTATCGCAGGGATAAGATAAGAATTGCGCTAAGAAACAACCACTGTCTTGAGCTTTATTGGCCGGTTCACATAAAAGGTTATTAAATATGTAATGTTTTGTTTAGCTAGTAGTTAGTTATGTGAGTGTATAATAGGTGTCACTTACCGCTGGTAGAGCGAAGAATGAGATACCAAGCAGAGCACAGAACGAGGCGATCACTTTGCCTTGCCACGTCACAGGCACTGCGTCACCGTACCCCACCGTGCACAGTGTGATCTGTCAACATAACACATCACAGTCACAATATTTGACCTTGACAGTATGTCACAGTGACCTTGACAGTAAATAACAATGTCTTTGAGAACGTCACGGTGACCTTGAAAGTAGGTTACAGTGACCTTGACAGTAAATAACAATGTCTTGGAGAACGTCACGGTGACATTGAAAGTAGATCACAGTAATCTTGAAAGTACGTCACAGTGACATTGACAGTAGGTCACAGTGACCTTGACAGTGGCATATTTTTAATCCAAAGTAAAATCATAAAATTTTCTATGACAGTATGTACAGTCTCTTTCATAAAAAATTTATTTCTTTGTCTTATGGCCATACAATGCAATCAGATGAAGATTTCAGTTGACACAAAACTCCATTTAAATACATGTTATTCCCATATGCCAATAGAAATAAAAAATTTATGAAAAAAATTGTACATTGTTTTGCAATGTAGTAAAATTAACGATTATGACGTCACTACACGTAAACATTCTAACGATAAAAATATGAATGACGTCACGAGCGTTTGAATGAATATTGGTTAGCAGCGGCCAACTTTGATGGTCATTCCATTGTGGTTATGATGCTTTTGACGTCATTAGCGTTTTTATCGTTAGATGGTCAACGTTTAGTGACGTCATAAACAATAATTCTATCAATACAATTCTACAACACTTGACAAAATACTAATAAACTAAAATGATTTTTACTTTAATATTAAAAAATTAAATAATATATAAACATTATTTATAATATTAAATACTTACCACCCCCCACCACAGAGCGTCTGCAAAGTTGGAGAAGGCTGCGGAGTTTGCATCTTTCTCTGCAAGGTACACGAGGAATGATGCGAAGATGAGACCCAAGAACCCGATGTACAAGGTGGTGATCAACTCCTGTAACATTAGAAAACATTAGCAATCGGCACTTTCCTTACCACTTACTTGCTACATTAAACACTTGCTATATTGTAGAGCACAAATGTTGTTATTTTGTAATAACATAAGTAATTATGCTGAACATGTTAACTATTATGTTATGTAGTATAATCACTGTACAATATAGCATACATTATGATGCTACATTGAACACTTGCTATATTGTAGAGCACAAATGTTGTTATTTTGTAATAACATAAGTAATTATGCTGAACATGTTAACTATTATGTTATGTAGTATAATCACTGTACAATATAGCATACATTATGTTGCTACATTGAACACTTGCTATATTGTAGAGCACAAATGTTGTTATTTTGTAATAACATAAGTAATTATGCTGAACATGTTAACTATTATGTTATGTAGTATAATCACTGTACAATATAGCATACATTATGTTGCTACATTGAACACTTGCTATATTGTAGAGCACAAATGTTGTTATTTTGTAATAACACAAGTAATTATGCTGAACATGTTAACTATTATGTTATGTAGTATAATCACTGTACAATATAGCATACATTATGTTGCTATATTGAACACTTGCTATATTGTAGAGCACAAATGTTGTTATTTTGTAATAACATAAGTAATTATGCTGAACATGTTAACTATTATGTTATGTAGTATAATCACTGTACAATATAGCATACATTATGTTGCTACATTGAACACTTGCTATATTGTAGAGCACAAATGTTGTTATTTTGTAATAACATAAGTAATTATGCTGAACATGTTAACTATTATGTTATGTAGTATAATCACTGTACAATATAGCATACATTATGTTGCTACATTGAACACTTGCTATATTGTAGAGCACAAATGATGTTATTTTGTAATAACACAAGTAATTATGCTGAACATGTTAACTATTATGTTATGTAGTATAATCACTGTACAATATAGCATACATTATGTTACTACATTGAACATTTGCTATATTGTAGAGCACAAAAATTTGTGCTCTACAATATAGCAAGTGTTCAATATAGCATAAATTACGTAACTAATTTATTCCGTGTATTTTGCCGTGAAAACATCAATTTGACCGAGGCCGTATAAATTATCTGTTGAATAGAAAGCAAGTTTGTATAAGTCAAAGTTGTATTGAGCACAACAGTTCGCGATAATTAAATCAAACTATAGAGTTGGTTTGCTAATTAGCATCATGTGTAAAATAAGCACCATTATTATATTGCTGAGTATAAATTAATATTTGTAACTGTGATTTTAATTAGCAGGTTTGTTTATAAGCTTACACTGGCAAAACTAATATCTGAGCTGTCTTATAGGGTGTATGCTTTCATGTTAAAGTCATCGCCATGTTGGATAACTCAATAACATGGGTAACATAGGAAAATAACTAATTTTACCAGTTTAAAAACACTATGCAATATTTTTGAGAGCATTGATGCTGTAAATTTGTTGAATTAGTATCTCAAGTATGTGAGAAAAATAACATTAACAAAAAATTATGCAATTTCTTAAAGAAAATTTCTTATACAAAGTTTGTCCTATGCTGAGCAATGTTATTCATTGCTCAAGAAAAGTATCGAAATGCATTTAGAATGACGACATGCGCACATATTCTATTTTACATTATATAATAATAATATTAATATAATATATTACATTATATTAAATTATTTGACGGAATTTATTTAATTTTTAATTTTTTAATTATCAAGTTTTTGTTCTCATATCTTATTCTCGATACCTGTTCTATAGTCATATCTATAGGTTGTGTACGCATGACGTCATTTTGAATGCTTTTCGATGCTCTTCTATAGCAATGAATAACATTACTCAGCATATTGCTTGCTATAGTTTTTGACTATTTTCTTTGGAAAATTAGCTCTCTTTTTGCCATTTTTATTTTTCTTGCATACTTGAGGTACTAATTCAACCTGTCAACATTATAATGCTCTAAAAAAAATTGCAAATTATTTTTAAACTGGGAAAATGAGTCATTTTCCTATACCGGAAAATGTTATTATCACTTACATTATCAGTCACTGATGACGTCGACTTTAACATGAATGAAACCACCCTATTGTAAATCCATCTCTATATACAGTAAATGTACAGTAACTAATTTTCGTTGCATAATTTTCTCTAAAGTGAAAAGTAAGGCAATAAATTTTAAAATTTCTTCTTCACAAGGTAATTATTTTGTGAGTGTAGGTATGATGTCACGTCAGTAGAGCAAAAGTCTTTGAAGTTTTGAAGACAGTAAACAATTTGTAATAAATAGTCGTCGATCTATCGTCACTGTGATTTGTTTATATGTATGTATGCTTGAATGCATGATTGTTTGAAGTTTTCAAGTTAACGCATCACTGCTCTCTCTCTCTCTCTCTCTCTCTCTCTCTCTCTCTCTCTACGTTATACTATGTTGTTTTCTACCTTACGTAATGTGATCTGTGTTACTTCACAGTCAAGTGTTTTCAGTCTTGCAAATAAACCTTGTCTTTACTCAAGGTTCAAGGTTGAGCGCACCACAAAACTCGTACATTTAATTTCATTTTGCTATGGATTGTACTTGGTTCTAAGCCAATACGATGCCGTTCACCAGTTACGTCACTGATAAGGTGAACAAAGTTTCAAGTGATGATATGACGTCTTTGGTGAATTACTTTAAGATGCGTGACCTTTGGCCAAAACTTTTCCAGGAGCATCTAAACTCTCTGGACCTTGGTTTTCACCGATCATCAAAACAAACGTCTATACGGTATACGGTGCATTTTCTTTTATACAAAATTAACTTCTATTGGTATTATGAAAATAACATGTTGTATTTAGATAGAGTTTTGCATCAACTGAAATCTCCATCTGATCGCATTGTATGGCCATAAGCCAATAGAAATAAATTTTTCATGACTGACTAAAAATCCGCTTTCTAGTCAAACTAGCTTTGAATTTTTTTTTTTTTTTTTTTTGTAAATAATTATTTAGCAAAACTATCGATTTACGGATTAACCTCTAGGATCATGATGAAACTTATTATTATTAATATATATATATATATATATATATATATATATATATATATATATATATATATATATATATCGATCTTCTCGCGTCAAGATAAAGCTACAACACTTTACAAATTTCCGAAGAATGAACGATCAACACTTTACAAATTTGCGGCTACCTGGAGCTACGGGGCTACAGTTGGGTTTTGAGACAAACTAATGTAATTTATGAAAATCCCATCATGTGATAAAAGTGCATTATGTTTTTCTCATGTCTATTCTTTTAAAGCATTGCAAAACTGTGTACAAGCTTTTCAACGCTTATTTTTTTTAAAGTGTATATACCTAACACACAGTCCCGTGTTTCCAATGTTGACTACAGACCTAGTTTCTACCGATGATTGGCACAAATTACTAACGCATACAAGCAGTTTTCTAGTCAACTTTATTTTGATTTTATATCAATAATTATTTAGCATAACTAATAATTAAAATTCCTATAAAAGGGAAATAGCAATTATAAAATACTTGGTATTTTATAGGGACTTTAATATGTATAATAAGTTAGAATGAAACTAAAAACCACAGTTAATAATTTCAGTTCTCTAACGTACACAAATGTAGTTCATGTAATTACCAAAGTTTACACAACATGTACAGTTTTTTTAGTTAAAATAGATTTGATTTTATGTATTAGTTCCTAGAAATAGCAATTACTATCATTGAAACCATATTGAAAACATCATACGTTATTAACATACGTATATTTATGGTAAACATGACCTCGCAACATTAATGAAAGAATCATTAAACATTCTTATGGAGTGAGAGTACTTGCTATTTTGTAAGGACTTCAATATAAATAATACATTCACATTTTAATTGTTGGAACAAGTTGGCCTCATTCGTTAAAAAAAAGTGTTTTGTGATCTAATTGCTTATGTTTTCTTCTAGTCTATGCCTTGAATATTACAAAGATTAATATGTTACCTGTCTATGTGCGTAGACGACAGAGCCGAGCAGTTTCCAGGTGCCACCTCTTCTGTCCATGCGCACCATACGTAAGATCTGGAAGAACCGCAAGCCACGCAGTGCCGAGGCCGCGAACACCTGACCACTTGAGCCCATGCCCAAGACCACGAGCGACGCTAGGATGGTGACCACATCTGTAACATAGTACAGGGGCTAATATTAGTAACACTTAAAATAATAATAATATAAATAATATTAAAAAAAAACTTTAAAAAAAAATCAAACAAACATTAACACTCAAAAAAGTGTGGTACACGGAAAAAAATTATCTAAAGAGTTAGTATTTAGACTTTTTTCATAATAAATTCTTTCGATACATACTAAACTTTTTAGAATCTAAAGAGTCAACTATTTACCGCTAAAGAATTTACGTTTGTACTAACGAGTTACTCTTTAAACTTTTTGCAAGAGAGTTGTTATTTAGTACTAAAGAGTTATTGATATGTATCTAAATAATTTCTTAAATTTATGTTTTCCGTGTACAAGGAGAGAATCAACTCATTTTATTAGGCTAAATATTTTTAAACAATTAGCTCTTTACACGGACAAAAATAAATACGTAATAATTATGCTAGGTCATTTTTTAGCACAATTTGCTCAATACAGCATAATTTATGCTATACTGCATAGTAAATATGTTACATAGCATAATTATAATAATTAAATAACTAAATTAGGCAAAATCAGGCGTACAACCTCTCAATTTAACCCAACTGTTTTACAGTACAGTCAGTTACAATATATAATAATTAATAGTGTTATACATAATATATAATGTTGAAATTCTTTTAAAATTTATGTTGACAAAATTTCAATAAAATTAGTTCATTTATAAACACAATATTTTAATTTTAAAAATTTTCCTTTCACTAAATTACAATAAATAGTTGATCAGCAAACATTATATGACGTAATGGATCACAACGTACAAACAAAGTGCGGACATGAATTATTTTTATATTTCTCGTCTATAATAACAACAAACAAAACTGCATGCCAGCTAGGGGATTATTATTAAAGTAAATGTGCCTTATCTTGAGTTAGAAAAAAAAAAAGGTATCCAAGAATTATTTAAATAATTTTTTGTCTTTATAGGGTGGTTGCATTCATATGTTAAAGTCAACGCCATAATTGAGTACTAAATAGCATGGGCCAGTATGGGAAAATGGCACATTTGGACCATTTAAAAATACTTAGATTTTTTTTTTTTTAGAGAATTGATGCTATTAACAAATTGAGTTAGGTTTTCAAGTATGCGAGAAAAATTATAATGACAAAAAAAACAACAACTTATTTTTCAAAGAAAATAGCCTACTTTGCTATTTTGTCCTATGTTAAGCAATGTTATTTGTTGCATCGAAGCGCATTTATTATGACGTCATATGCACAAACCCTATGGCTTAAACGTTTTAGGGAACATTAAATAAATAAAATAAAAAACGTATGCCAGTAAAATAGCATTGTTATAGCAAACAAATTTGGCAATACTAAACGTTAATTGGGTGTTAAATAATATGCACGAAGTTTGCCAAGTCTCCTCACTAAATATTCTGAAACTGACATACTCATGACGTCATAATGTTGTTGTTGAGTCTTTCAATGCCAAGTTATCTTTTACTGTGACGATAACGGTGAAATAAATAAATATTATGTATTTAAGTATGAGTGAAGTGATACAGGTGAGTAAGGGTCGAAAATTATTGATGAAAATCACCAGGTCAAAGTAATTCATGTTTTCTGCTACTAACAACCCCCCCCCCCCCCCCCAAAAAAAAAAAAAAAAAAAAAAAAACGTTGAACAGCTTGTACACAGTTCTGCAATGCTTTAAGTATTGTAAAATCAACGGTTATGACGTCACTAAACGTTGATAATCTTACGATAAAAACGTAAATGACGTCACAAGCGTTAGAATTTAAATAGAATAAACGTTAAACTTAGCCGTTACAAATCTATGATTTTTCTATTTAATCCCAACAGTTGTGACGTCACTAACGTTTTTATTGTTGAAATATCAACGTTTAGTGACGTCATAACCGTTGATTCCACAATACTTAAAGCATTGCAAAACTGTGTACAAGCTTTTCTAAGCTTATTTTTTAGTGTCTTATTTTTACGCGTCAAAAAGAAAATAAATGAAATTAATTACAAAATCAACGTGTTAGTGTCTAATTTATGGATAATAAGGTGAGGTAATTATCAATCTAGTATTCTAAATGATAAAAAAGTAAGTTAACAATGGCTTTAACAACGTAAAAATAATTATTGTTTAAATAAAATTTCCAAAATTTATATTTACTTATTATAATATTAAAAAATATCATTTTTAAAATACTCGATATTTTTTCTCCATGTAGCTAGCTAATAACAGCTACGCCAATAATTGACGTGAGCTCATTAGCAACCCTTCCTTCCTTCCTTCGATATAAAAAAATAATTTGACAAGGCTTAATTAAAGGGACGTAATTTGATAAATTGGGTTTAACGAACGAACGCTCTACAAAGTGTCAAAGTAAAATACGATGAGCTCTTGCAGTTGATATGAACTCTCTTTTTATATTGCAAATAGTAAGAATAATTTACACTACTGGAGCTGACAATGTCATACTTATTGATTGATTTTTTTTATATTTAAATAATGTAAATTTAATATCAGATTAATGAATTATTGTATTTTTTATAAAGAATTAACTGAAATAGTAGAGGAATTATCTATCATTTATATATATTTCTTTTTATTTGCAATGCTGAATGTACCATTTTAAATCTCGTCAACAAATTATTGTATTAGATGTGACACAAATGTTAAGATATTACCTAATACGAAATACTTGTGCACAAGTACTAGACAAAATTTAAAACAAAATTCAATAGCATTATAAATAAAAACAATTAATATACTTCTGTACAAAAATGAGAAAAAAATGTAACTAGTCAGCATTTTTTTTTTAAAAAAAGTATCAAATAACAATAATCGATATTAGAATCGATACTTATCAGGTCAAAAAGTATCAATACTGTCAAAGCATGAGTATCGTGTACTGCGATATATTGATATATATCGCTTCTCCCTAGTCACAACATGCAGGCTAGGTACAATCATTCTAATAAAAAATGAAATTGTATTGGCTTATGGCCATTCAATGCAATCAGATGGAGATTTCATTTGATGAAAAACTCTATCTAAATACATGTTATTCCCATTATATGCCGATAGAATTTCATTTTTTATTGGAATGACAGACTGTACTTAAAGCCATAGACCACATAAAACAACATGTGCTTTTTCATGAATAAACACGAAATGGGATCTTCAAAACTGATGACAATTTTTACTGGAATGTTAATGTAGCCCCACGAGAGAACGTGAAAATACTGTAAAGTATGCAATTTGCAAGAAAATTCATGTTTATGACGTCAGAAACATGAAAAAATTAGTATAAAAATGTTGTGCGGGTTGCATAAATCGAATTTTCTAATCGTTGCTACGGGCCAACGGTTGGGTTTTGAGACAAACTAACGTTATTTATGTAAATCCCATCACGTGTTTTGTGATATAAATGCTTATGTTTTTCTCCAGTCTATGCCTTTAACCACACAGGTAGCGGACGTACTGTACGTACACAGTTGTGTAGCTAAGCTTAGGCTGGAGGCCAATCAATACATCTCAATTACCTTGGCCCTTAGGTGTCAATTAAAATACTCGCTCGCTCTCTTGCTTGCTTGCTTACATCGCAAAAATTAAAGGGATATCCCGTGATGATGTAGGTAGAGAGGGAGAAAGTGTGTGTGCGTCTGTGTGTGTGTGTGTGAGAGAGAGAGAGAGAGAGAGAGAGAGAGAGAGAGAGACATACACATGGAAAGAATTATTTAAGTAATTTATGCTGCTTTTATGCCATTATAGCATAAATGATAGTAAATTACAAAAACAAAAATAATTATGCTGTACAACATAATAATTCTGCTTATATGACATGGTTATCATGCAGAATAATAAATTATGCTGTATTGAATAAATTGTTTTGACAAAGAACTAGCATATACGTTACATATTTATTTTTTGCGAGGTGTGTGTGTGTGTGTGTGTGTGTGTGTGTGTGTGTGTGTGTGTGTGTGTGTGTGTGTGTGTGTGTGTGTGTGTGTGTGTGTGAGAGAGAGAGAGAGAGAGAGAGAGAGAGAGAGAGAGAGAGAGAGAGAGAGAGAGAGAGAGAGAGAGATAAAATAGATAAAGGAAGAGAGAGAGAGAGAGAGACAGAGAGAGAGAGAGAGACATGGAACAGATAACAACACACACACACACACACACACACACACACACACACACACACACACACACACACACACACACACACACACACACAACACATTTCACAAATAATTACAAATGAACACACTAGTATTGTCTCAATCTCTAGAGAGCAGTGTAAGTACTCTAAAACTCAAAAGATTATTATCACAAATAAAAAAAAATAAAAAGACAAAACTTTTTAAAACAATTAACTTTCTTATTATATTATATCTTCTAATATAGAAAACTTTTTAACTATTGTTGGTAAACAAAATTAAATTATATTTCTTCAAAATAAATAAAGAACTTGTTGTTTATTTTTACTGTGGTTTTCTGTATTTCTCTCAGATATATTACCACTGCAGTGATCATAAACTGAGTGTAATCCTCTGTAAGCTTGGTATAAATAATTGCTGTTAATCCTTTTTGTCTTCTAAACCAAATTTTACTTTGCATATTTCAACCTACAAATACTTAGTAATTATATTTATAAATAAATAACATACATGACATATATTAGTATTATTTGCAAACCCTGTTCTGTTGCTAAAAAAAAAAAAAAAAAAAAAAAAATGCGCATTACCTTTGAATAATTATAGTTGATCGTCATTTTAGAAGCAGAAAACATGTAGGGTTTACAAACTGCATTATAATTGCACTGAGAATACGCAGTAGTAGAGAACTTTAACACAGAAGCGACAACCTTATGTTTTAGTCAGACCTGCAATACATCTGTTTTGAAAGACCCTCTAAAAGTACCCAAACTTTTTAAGCTACATGATTGGCTACCCACAAAATTGAAGCTTTCTCATTGGCTAAGAGAATTTTGACTGTCACTTAAGTTTGGGTACTTTTAGCGGGTCTTTCAAAACAAATGTATGGCAGGTCTGCCTAAAACATGAGGTTGTCGCTTCTCTGTTAAGGTTCTCTACGCAGTAGTAGAGGCTAGTCTTTTAGTCAAAGTATGGTAATCGTACTAGTAATATCGTAAAGTCTCAGTTATCGGCAGTTAAATTATTTTTTAATACCTTTCACTAATTTTAGGGCTTTGAAATTTTAGCACAAAACATATTGATTCTTAAAGGCATAGATAACAGAAAACATTAACATCACAAAACACTTGATTGGACTTACATAAATAATATTAATTGGTCTCCAAACCTGCACAACATATTTTCTATACTAGTTTTTGCATGTTTCTGACGTCACAAACAGAAATATTCATGCAAATTGCATACTTTACAGTTTTTTCACGCTCTCTTGTGGGGCCACATTTACCTACTGGTATAAATTATCATCAGTTTTGTAGGTCCCATTTTGTGTTTAATTATTAAATAGAACGTGACATGTTATTTCATGTTTTCTATGTCTTTATAAGCAATCATTATTATGTAAAATTTCAAAACTCTCAAATGAGTGAAACGTATTATAAAAAGCAGGTAACACAACTGCCGCTAATTACTGCAAGTATGCCGATAACTAGAACAATTATCATACAAGTTAACAGTATTGACCTTTACAAGTGATATATATTATATATATATATATATATATATATATATATATATAATAAACATAGTATAATAAGGAGCTTGAGTAATGCATATAAAAAAAAAAGAAGCGATAGAAATAAAAAAGGCAATTGAAAATGAAAGGGAGAAAGAGCGAGATAAAAAATACGAAACCTTATATGCTATCATTTTTATATAAAAGTATAAGTTTTTATAAGTATTTTCAAAGGAATTCAACAACGTGGAATTTCTTAATTTGAACTCCCATACGACATTTGATCTTACCAATCTTATACATTTTTTTTATATATTTGTACAACTCCTATTCAGTAACATTTAGAGAGGCCAATTTAAAGTTACAGTGTAATAATATGTTTGATCTCACATTAGAACGTATCTAGGCACCTCAATTACTGTGGTGGATAAATAGAGAGTGAGATTGACTAGGGGTTGTATTGAGAGCGTCTATACACTATAAAAAATCCCCGTAGAAAAGCTTGTACACAGTTTTGAAATGCTTTAAGGGCTGTAAGCTGCAACCTCTAGTTAAACCTTAGTTATCTTTTTTTAATTGTTGCAACAATCAAAATAACAACTTAACTACGGTTTAACTAGTTAGTTAGCGTCGCAGCTTACGGGGGTTACTATTGTTAAATCAACGATTATGTATGACGTCACTAAACTTTGATAATTTAACGATAAAAGCGTGAATGACATCACAAGCGTTAGAATCACAATGGAGTTGCAAATCTACATTTTTTTTTAATTCGTTCCCAACGCTTGTGACGTTTTTATCATTAAAATTCAAAGTTTAGTGACGTCATAAGCGTTGAATTTACGTGACGTCATAAACGTTGAATCC
Organism: Ecdyonurus torrentis; assembly: GCA_949318235.1. Lineage (NCBI taxonomy): Eukaryota > Metazoa > Arthropoda > Insecta > Ephemeroptera > Heptageniidae > Ecdyonurus > Ecdyonurus torrentis. Next base: position 52,397,209 of record OX439128.1, on the reverse strand, counting down.
ACAATACTTAAAGCACTGCAAAACTGTGTACAAGCTTTACAACGATATTTTTTTTACAGTGTAGCTATAGGTAAACACTACTTACCTATGATGCAGAAGGGTCTCCTTAAGAACTTGAGTCGACCCAAGCCTCCTTGGTAACGAGAACGACATCCTGAGGACCATAATCTGCAACACACGACACAGAAAAACTTAGAATATTCACATTTTACCACATTTCAAATAATGTACATGTATACATATATAATATGTATGGAAAGAATAAATTACGTAATTTATGCTGCATTTATGTCATAATAGCATAAATTATGCTAAATTGAAATAATATAATTTGAACAGCATAATATTTATGCTATTGTACCATAGCTATTATGCAGTATAGCATAAATTATGCTGTATTGAACAAATTGTGCTGAAAATGAGCTAGCATAATTATTATGGATTTATTATGATTATTATTACTATTTTTTTAAATACATATAAAAAAATATATAAAATTGCGCAGATTGCATACTATTGCATGCACCATTTCATTTAGGTATTACTGAAAATTAACATCAGTTTCGCATTTCACGTTTTATCTTTAAATGAATATGAAGCACCAAAATAATGATAATGTACACTCCTCCCGAATAAATCTCCCATCAAAATATCTTAAAAAGAAAAACAAACAAACAAACAAACAAACGTTACATAAAACAAACTATTACGTATACAGTATAACATATAAATGTATGTTTGTGTGTATATAATTATGTGTGTGTGTGTGTGTGTGTGTGTATGTTAGTAGCACACTTAATAACGCTACTGTTCCGCTTTAATGTCCGATAATCACTTGAACTTCAACGGAAAAAAAAAGTCGCATCGACCCCCAATTTTAGAATTTTTTATTTCATATCATTTGCACAAAAAATAGTTTTCAAGGCCAAAAGAACATCAGATATTATAGTGATACCATATAGTAATAGTAAGTATAATATACTTATACTATGGTGATACCATGACGACAATAGCCTTACAACAAGTGTAATAACTATAATTATGTACTGTACTACCACGGTCCATTCATTTCGACCACACAATTTAGTGTTTACTGTCTAACGTTAAACTGAGAGCAGATTATGTTCTCACGTAATGACTAAGCACATTAAATTTAAATTACAAAAAAAAAAAAAACTTTAAATATATTTAAAGTGTATCATCATGCACTGAACACTGTGGAAACTAATGTGTTTATATTTTGTTATGCATCTTTTCTTAATATCTGACAAACTTTTTTAAACAAACAATTCGCTCAATTTTCACAACATTACCTCCAACTAACTTCATGCAGTTTTATATATATATATATATATATATATATATATATATATATATATATATATATATATATATATATATATATATATATATATATATATATAATATATATATTTTATATATATATATATATATATATATATATATATATATATATATATATATATATATATATATATATATATATATATATATATATATATATATATATATATTAATGCTGTTCGTAAAGTCTGTTCTCTGCACCAAAAATGACAATCACCTATAGTTATTCAAATGGAATGCGCATTTTTTGGTGCTAGAGAACAGGGTTTACGAACAGCATTACTAATGATGTTCGTAAACCCTGTTCTCTTGCACCAAAAAATGCGCATTACATTTGATTAACCATAGCTGATCGTCATTTTAGGAGCAGAGAACAGGGTTTACGAACAGCATTACTGTGTTATCGTGCTACATCAATCCGGTCAATCCCAATCCCAGTAAAGCCTTTGTCTTATCGACAGGTAAGGACTTTCCATTTTCCAATCAATGGAAACAGCATACACAGGTCAGCCACGTCCTAAATACACAGCCCAACATTCGTCATGACAGCCTAGAGAAACCGGCTCGCTGGCAGGCAGGCTGGTCGGTGCAATCACATCAATCATGCACCTCTCAAATACTGTGCGTCGTCATGGAATGCATGTAAACATGCATCGTGCAACGTGTTGTGCTCTCACACTTGACGTACGCATCCAGCAGTAGCTCGAACCTATACTCGGTGAGGAGTACACAGTTACGAGTCAGCTTCCTTCACAACTCGGCCATAGCATAGCTCTTACTAAATTGAAACTGCGTTATAATTATGTAAAGCAGCAATATTTAACATAATTATTATGCAGTCTAGCATAAATTATGCTAACAAAATATTGCTAAGCTAGGTAATTAGAATTATTATTACGTATTGATTTTTGTTCATACTTCAATGGTCTAGAAGTATTTCAAATCATTTAATTTTTATAATTATAACATTAAATATTTAGTTGTAAATAATTCAATATAAATACAATTAACATACACCAAACATGGGGCTGATTATTCTGCTCTCTCGACCATGCAAGGATACTGTAGGAAAGCTCAAACAGCCACCATCAAACAATAAAATACATCACTGTTCACTTTAATTTAATTAACTATATATATATATATATATATATATATATATATATATATATATATATATATATATATATATATATATTATAGTTAATGTATTTATTTATACTCAATCGATACGTTTGATTGTTATTGGTTTCAATTATTGACATTGCCAGATATCGATGATAACGTAATACGTGAGTTATTGCTGCAAAATGTGTGTGAATTTTTATGTCATTGCCATCTGGGAAGGAAAAAAATTAATATTAAAAAAAAAAAAAAAAAAAAGCAGCAGCATGAAGTTAAAAGTGATTATTGAAATATTCATAAATTTATAGCATATCATTCTTCATGTCTCAACTATGCTATTCTGTGATTTTCAACTTTTTTTTTTGTAATTTGTATGACAAAAGTAGAATTAAGTTCTTTATCTATACAACATAACAAGATAAACCACTGATCTATAGTGTGTATGCATTCATGTTAAAGTCAACGCCATATTGGATAACTCAATAACATAAGTGGCATAGGAAAATAAATAATTTTGCCAGTTTAAAAACCTTTTGCAATATATTTGAGAGCATTGATGCTGTAAATATGTTAAATTAATATCTTAAGTATAAGAGAAAAATAACAATAAAAAAAAATTAACGAATTTCCCCCCCAAAAAATATTGCTTTTGAAGATAGTCCTATGCTCGGCAATGTTATTTACTACTCCAGTATGGCCTCCAAGTGCATTAAATATGACGTCATTCGCATACACCCAATATAATAGGACAAACCCAGCAATGTGTGATTTAATAGACAATAAATGGGATGAGGTGGATAGGTGAACCGTTCCGAGATACCTCTGACTTGACGTGGACCACTACCACCTTGCACTACCAGCACTCATTACACTACCACTGCGACACTGTACCAACGTGGTTATATAATTTTACTGACTTACATTGTAACTTAATAGCATCAGCAGTAAAATTAACATAAACATAATATTATATAATTACCAATATTAATAAAATTTAATTTTCACAAATGCGCAGTTAGATTTTTCTCTCATAACATTAATATAATTTCAACAGCAAATAAAGTTACAATTTCTCCCTGAAGTATCATCATGTTTTAATGATAGAAATATCATCAAAATCAATCATATTTTATTACAATAATAATATATTATTATGTTCATTTATATATTTATTATATATATAAAATAAAATTACTAACAGATAAAATGAATTAAATGTAATGGATCCTCTTTTTTTTTTAATAAAAAATTGTTTAATTGAATTTTGATCGAATTAATAAATACGCGTAGAGAGAGCAAAAAATAATAATAAGCACTTATTGAGCTAGGAAGATTAAAGAGAGTATTGAGGATGAGAGAAAGAGAAAGAGAGAGAGAGAGAAAGAGAGAGAGAGAGAAAGAGAGAGAGAGAGAGAGAGAGAGAGAAAGAGAGAGAGAGAAAAGGAAAATTACATTAATTACAAAGAGGAAAAAAGCTACTTTAAAAGTTCGATGAAACTAAATAAATAACAATTCCACTTCCAATCCCAATTAAATAAAAGCTAAGCCGTATATTTACAATACGTTGTCTGCTTCTAAATTGGATAAACAAGAATTTTACAAGCAGCACTCGGCATGTATACAATGAGAGAGAGAGAGAGAGAGAGAGAGAGACTCGTGTACAGAATGTTAGTTGTATAAATGAAAATTGAGATTAATTTTCAAAATAAATAATTTTTAAATTTATCTCTTCTTACAAGTGTGTATGCTGAAAAAAAAAAGAGAGATTTTATATATGGACAGAAAAAAAAGCATTCCAAGGATTATGATATTTTCTGCACATTTAATTAATAAAATAGAATTTATGCTATACTGCATAGTATCTATGATACAAAGCATAAAAAATATTATCTTTTTATAGCATAATTGTTATATGTATATTTCAATTATTTAACGTATATTTAAATAAATTTTATCGAGGTAATAATAAATAATTAAAAAATGTCTTAGACTTAAAACACGTAAAAGTATAATCTAGTATTCTTTATTTAAATATCTCCGGAATCGGAACAGTAGTTTTCTCTGAAAACGAAAGAAAAAAGAAGGAAAAAAAAAAAAAAAAAAAAAAAAAAAAGAAAACAAACAAACAAACAAACAAACAAACAAACAAACAAACAAATAAACAAACAAACAAACAAACAAACAAGAGAGAGAGAGAGAGAGATAGGGAGAGAGAGAAAAAAAACGTATTTCCTTCATAAGTGTAATGCTTTATTAGGGGACTGTTAATTTTTACCCCGCTCTACCAATAATCTCCATTGAGTAATATTTATGATATAATTTAATGCAGCATAAATTACGTTATTTATTCTTTCCTTGCACTTATGTTATTACAAAATAGCAACATTTGTGCTCTACAATATAGGAATGAGGAAAAAAATTTAAGAGTTTAATACTTTTTCATCTGATATTGGTCTGAATCGATTGATACACACTAAAAAATTTCGTTAGTAATCAACGGAATAAGTGTTTTTTCAACGGTTATAAGTGTTGATAATTAACGTTTCAAAACTCAACTCTTATTGTATTGAAAACTCAACGCTTAAGTACAATTTCACTTTAAACGTTGATTTATCAGCATAAATAGAGTTGATAAAAACCGTCAATTTTCAACGGAATAAACGTCCTTCTCCACCTAATTAGAAATAATATAAAAACTTACTTTACACAATTTCCTGTGTTCTATGCGAAAAATCAAAATATGCATAAGAATAAATAGTGTTTATTTTTTATTCTTTAACTAGAATCAACGAAAACAAAATTTTGAGTTTTTTTTATTTCTGCCCAAAAAGTGCGTTTTTTTCGAAAAGTTACCAACCCGTTAGAAATTTTAATGCATTTTTGGATGTAACTCGATTTTTCATACCCAAATCGGTCATCCAAAAATTTATGATACAGTATATACCAATTACCAGTTGAGTTTGGTTCTTTTTCATCTAATTGTAATTAAGCGTTGATTATAAACGTTTGTGACGTCACACGTAAGCGTTAAATATCAACGTTTAAAGCATGACGAAACTGTGTACAAGCTTTTCAACGTTTAGAACGTCGATTATACACGTCTATTTTTTAGTGTGTATGTAAAATACTAATTTTTGACTTTATTAAGTATTTATAACTAGATTTAGAAAATCGAAAAGTGACGCTACGGACGGTAACTTATGCATGTGAGGGCATTAGATAATGTTACGACTGTGACGTCATTTCGCGACATTAAAAAACTAATTGAAATTAACTATTGGACCCAAAAATTAGAAATTCACATATCTATCGATTTAGGAAACTGTACATTTTAGAATATCGATGTTTTTGTGAACCAAAATGTCTATCTAGTATTTTGTCATGAGAAACAAAATGTCTATCTCGTTTTTTGTTATGAGAAGATTTTGCTTCTCATAACAAAATACGAGATAGTCATTTTTCTTCTCACGACAAAAAACAAGATAGACATTTTGTTCGCAACAACACAGATATGCAGTAAAAGTACCCCCTAACATTGTGTTGTTCTTGCTCATTATTAAATGCAGCATGGGTTACGTAATTGATTATTACCATGCAGGTAAAGTGTGACCTACCTGAGGCAGAACTCGATGCCAAACCAAATGACGACCACGGTCTCCATGTAGAAGAGGATGATACCCGCTTGTTTCTCGTACTCTTCGATTGTAGAGAAGACACTCAGAGCCAAGCACGTAAACACCATGCAGAAACTGTCAACAATCAAAACACACAAACATCAGTATAACAATCTAGTATATGTGTGGCTACTGCTAAGTATTAAAATTACTAAAATTTAGAGATATTGTGAATACGTATTCGAGAGAGAGTTGCGAGATATGCGACCTATTACGTATCTTTTACGTCATAGTTACGGCTTTACTATAGAAAATGTTGCAGTGAGTTACATATCTCGCATGTTGAGCGCAAGTTTGCGGGGCTACTATGGGGCTTCATCATTTGTGTTCATATGCCAATCATAGAAAACTTCATTTCACTGTCTAACATTGAAGAAGCCAAGTTGTAACCCATGAACTTACCCTTTAAAGGCATAGACAACATGAAAAAATAAGCATTTACATCACAAAACACGTAATGGGACTTACATAAATAACATTAATTAGTCTCAAAACCCAACTGTAACGCCGTAACAGTGATCAGTAAATTTTGAGTTATGCAACCCGCACAACATTTTCATAATAGTTTTTGCCTGTTTCTGACATCGTAATCAGAAATATTCACGCAAATTGCATACTTTACAGTTTTTGCACGCTCTCTTATGGGGCCACATTTACATTCTGGTAGAAATTATCATCAGTTTTGTAAATCCCATTTTGTGTTTAATGAATAAAAAGAACATGTTGTTTTATGTTTTCTATGCCTGTAAATGAAAGTAATAAGCATTTTCAATTGGAAAATTCAAATTGTGAACACAGCTTACACGTCATTACCAAAAACTACCATTTCATGAAGAAATTCTCTTTTAAAAAAATTCTGTATCACCCTAATTAATATTATAAATATTTACATTATTAATTAATAAATAAAATAAATTGTTTAATAATATAGTAAAGTTTTTACGTGTGTCTGTATCCTTGTAAAAACGATGGCAGTTAATTTGAAAATATAAACAATATGTTATCTCCTGGACAATGGCTCGCAACAATGAAAGTATGATAACAATGAGAACTCTACAATTACATAATATGTTTTTGTTTGTTTGTTTTACAGAGGGTTATCATCATATACAAAGACTATAATCCTTTACTTTATCTATACATAGTACAGTATAATATTTATACAAATATTTTTCACAAAATTTACTCAGGTGTTAAATATAAAAAAAACTTCATTGCTACACTCTAAAAACTGGTGCTTTACTTTAGTTACGAATAATAACTTATTTAAAAAAAAAAAAGCATTTTTAAGTTAATATGCATGGATAAAAATAAATACGTAATAATTATGCTATAGCACATTTTCAACACAATTTGTTCACTACAGCATAATCTATGCTATACTGCGTAATAACTATGTTACATAGCATAAATATTATGTAGTACAGCATAATTATTTATATTATTCTAATTTAGCATCATTTATACTATAATATGTATAATGACATAAATACAGCATAAATTACGCTATTTATTCTTTCTGGTTGCGTAGCTAAAACAATGCATTTTAGCAAATTATTAACAATAGCTATTTTAACTTAAAAGAATAGACCAGAGAAAAACATAAGCATTTATATCAAAAAACACTTGATGGGAATTACATAAATAACTTTAATTTGTCTCAAAATCCAACTGTAGCTCCGTAGCAGTGATCAGAAATATCGATTTATGCAACACGCACAACATTTTCATACTAATTTTTGCATGTTTCTGACGTCATAAACATGAAAAGTCACTTACATTGCATACTTTACAGTATTTTTACAGTTTCTCGTGGGGCTGTATTAACATTCTGGTAAAAATTATCATCAGTTTTGAAGATTCCATTTCGTATTTATTCATTAAAAACCACATGTTGTTTTATGTGATCTATGGCTTTAAAATAACTTAAATAAACTTCAAACAACTTAAATTAGCTATTTTTAATAATTTGCTAAAATGCATTTTTTTTTTTTAGCTACTTATTATAACTTAAAAGTGATTATCTTAAATAAGTTAGTATTCGTAACTAAAGTAATGCACCAATTTTTAGAGTGTATTCAGCAAATAATGAAGTGCTGGTCAGTCATGGACAAACAAATGTGTCATCACTTTTATAATTAGTAGCAAGGGAGTCTTTACAAGAGCTGTTAATTAAAAATATTACTTTGTGTTGGCAGCAAATATTGCACAGCAATCGATTGACAGTATTTCACTGTGCAGTATTCACGGATGATTTATTTAAATATAAAAATTTTAATAAAAAAAAAATGGACAGATTAAGAAAAATTAGGGATCGGAGATACTTATGAATTCATTATTCCCGTAAACTCCCTATATGTGTTTATTAGCGGATAATTTTTAATTATCCGTTTCCTTACTTTGTATGATTTAGTTAAGGGGGTAAGTGACCGACTGATATCTCGCAAACTAGACGGTTGCAAATTATAATATACACACAAAATAAAGAAAAAAAATGACATTTAAAAGTTTAGTTACATCAAACATGTGAAAACATGATAAAATATTTAAATTATTCCAATTGAAAGATAACATGTAAATGTGGAAATTCAAATTTTAGCAGCAAATTTTAGACAAGTTAGAAACTTCTTTAAAATTAAAAATATTATTGAAACATTTTTCGAGACAAAACAAAACTCGCAATATAAAAAATTCGTTTAATACAGCATAATCAAATCTATATTGCATAATTACTGTGTTATATACATTGCAGAAATATTATATTTTATAGCATAATTTTATTCTAAATTAGCATCCTCACTGCTATTTTGATATAAATAGAACAAAAATTAGTGAGTGTTTTTTCACGCGACTTAATTTTTTGAAATATATTTAAGCTTTGCAATTTTAAAACGGTATATTTAATGAAAATTTAATGTTTGAGTGTAATTTTAAGTCTATTTTTTTTTACTTTGAAAAACGTTATTTCTCGAAGAATAAAAAAAACTGTTTCAAAATGTAGTTAAATATTCTATATTATAAAATAATCTATTATGAACACAGAAGTGGTGCTAAATTTTAAATAAACTAAAAGTTTTAGTTTTAGTTTAAAGTTCGATAACTCAATATTTGATCGTCTGTGCACACAAAAGTTCAATCTTTATCTAACTTCAAGTTGGTTGTGTATACTCTGGTATATAAAACTTTACCATATTGTCTTAAAGGCGTAGAACACCTAGAACAAAAAGGTTGAGTAATATCCAGACATACCTGAAAATCAACGTTGATTTGGCTGGAGTCATTGATTTCTGGTCTTATTTTGGCCAGGGACTTACAGTCTAAAAATAAATATTGAAAAGCTTGACCACAGTTTTTATCGTTAAAATTTCAACGTTTAGTGACGTCATAACCGTTGATTCCACAATATATACTTAAAGCCCTTGTCAAGTTACTTTGTTATCATTTAGAATACTAGATTAGTAATTACCATACCTTATTATCCATGAATTAGACACCAACACGTTGATTTTGTATTTATTTTCAATTTGATGGTTATTTCAAGTATCTGACGTCACAATGAACCACCGCCAATCACAGTCACCGCACTGGTCACGTGATAAATTTAAGCCCCTCCCTCAAGTTCTTTACCCCTATCAAGGCCCCATCGGTACATTGTGACGTCAGCTGCGTGATATAACTGTTAAAATGAAAATAAATACAAAATCAACGTGTTGGTGTCTAATTCATGGATAATAAGGTATGGTAATTATCAATCTAGTATTCTCAATGCTAAAAAAGTAAGTTGACAAGGGCTTTAAAACATCGCAAAACTGTCTACAAGCTTTACGACGCTTTTTTTTTTAGTACATGCGTGACTATTTCTGTTTCTGACATCAGAAAAGAGCAAAAAAAAAAAAAAAAAAAAAAAAAAAAAATGTGCGGGTTGCTTAAGTTGCAATTTTCTGATCACTGCTACGGCACAAGTAATGTTATTTATGTATACGTCTCATCAAGTATTTTGTGATATAACTACTAATTTTTTCTACTGGTCTATGCCTTTAAAGTAAAGACAAAGAATACAATTTTCTATGAGTGAGTCGCAGTCCTTTGATTTTGTTATTAACCTCCTTACTAACGATACAGACATTTCAAGTATCTCAATTTAATTAGACATGAAATCTTGTTTGCAAGGCCTCTATTGATAGCTAATTAATACTTCATCATGTTATTACAAGCCACTTCTACAGCAGCTTTCTATCTCTAATTTGTAAAGCATACATTACGTACAATATATAATAGACCTCGTTCACAACTACTTATTATAATAAAATAATTGTCACCGACCAAAATACGTAATAATTATGCTAGCTCATTTTCAGCACAGTTTGTTCAATACAGCATAATTTATGCTATATTGCATAATAACTTTGTTACATAGCATAATTATTATGTTTTATAGCATAAATATTTATACTGTTTTAATTTAGCATCATTTATGCTATAATGACATATATGCAGCATAAATTATACAGTTTATTCTTTCCGTGTAGTATAGAATTTCAGAATGATTATGGGCAAAAAATCAAGTATTGAGACCGGAAAAAAGTAACGATAAAGAATTACTATTTAGACGCTTTTTAGAATATAATTGTTAGATATACTGTATACAAAGTTTTTTGAGACCTAAATAGCTAACTATTTACCACTTAACGTTTTTTACTAACAAGGTACTGTTTAAACGTTTTCAAATTCAGTTATTGGTACTGAAGAGTTACATCTATGTTACTGAACTATTTGTATGTAGCATTTATGTTTTACTTTCCTTTTGACTTCCTTCTTTTTTTTTTTTTTTTTTTCTTTTTTTTTTTTTAATTGAAATCTACTATATTAAATCGATAAATGAAAAGTAGAGACTGCAAAGTTAACTATGTAATACAGCATAATAACTTTGCAACATTTTATTGCATTTGTATTTTTATTTGTATGTTTATTGTATTTTTCGGATGATATTTAAGTATATTCGTGATGAAACACGGGAAGCTCCACTGCAAGGTTACTTTATAACAACATAGTAAAGCAGTAGACGTCAAACAACAACAACCAATAACTATAGTCTTACTTGTTAGTCTATAGGGTATATCCGCATGACGTCATATTTAATGCGCTTGAAGGCCATACTGGAGTAGTGTATAACATTGCTGAGTAAACTTCGTTTAATCCAATTTTCTTTAGGAAATCACTTAAGTTTTTGGTTATTGTTATTTTTCTCACATACTTGAGATACTAATTCAACATATTTAGAGCATCAATGCTCTCAAAAATATTGCATAGGCTTTTTAAACTGGCAAAATGAGTCATTATCCTATGCCACCCATGTAATTGAGTTATCCAGCATGGCTTTAACATGAATGCATACACCCTATATACACGTATACATGTATACTATGTACAGAGTGAATAATTTTGTAATGTAATATAGTTTTTTTTTTTTTTTTTTTTTTTTTTTTTTTTTACATACAATTAGTGAAATTTGTAGATTTGCAACAATTTTATTTTATACTGAACTACGTATCGTAAAATTTTACGTTATTTTTAAATATTTATTACAATTATATACATAAAAAAATATTTTTCCTCATTTCAGTCATTAAAAATTTTAAATCCGTAAATTTTGTTGATAAATATTCTTTTGTGTTATAAAAATTGAAAAGTTTTTTTTTTTTTTTTTTTTTTTTTTTTATTGAAACCAACATTTCAATGCTAGTATATAAAAATATTTTTTTTATAAAATGTAGTTCATAAAAAAGTTTAATTTCACATTTTGATTTATAGTGAAAGTTTTTTGTTTTCAACAGATTGTGAGAAGAGAGAGACAGAGAGAGAGAGAGAGAGAGAGAGAGAGAGAGAAATTATAAATCATTTCATGTATTTCGATAATGAAGAATACAATAAATACAAACCAACAATACAAAAAAGACCAGTATTAATTTAGAGTGGAATTCATCAATATCTCTGTTCTCTCGCAGCTGTCAAATTCTCTCTCTCTCTCTCTCTCTCTCTCTCTCTCTCTCATTACAAACATTAAAATACAAAAGTAATTGATTTTATATTGTACAAAAACAAAATTGCTATATTTTGATTCCATTATCTATAGATTAGAGTTTGATTTATTATTTATTAAGATACTACTTTAACAAATTGATACATGAAAAATGAAGATAGCATTTTTTATATTAAGTACACAAGTCGCACTTTTTTTTTATGGTTATTATAATTTAAAATTGAAAATCATTCTTTTCGCGTCAAAATGAAGCTTCTACATTTTACAAATTTCCAAAAAAAACACGTGACATCACAAACCCGCAGCTGTCATTTTGTGAATTGAAAATAAATTAGAAATCAATGACTCCAGCCAAATAAACGCTGATATTTAGGTATGTTAGATATGTTTTTTGTTCAAGGTGTTCTACGACTACACTCTGGCCAAAACAAGGTCGTTCCCGCCAAAAGCTGAATCAGCGGTGATAAACCAATCAGAGAGCGTGTTATAAACCTACTAGCCAATCACAGTTGACTTTACATAGTTAATTACACTGTATCCGCTCGAACTATAAGTATTGGTAGAAGTGTATATAAGTTTCAAATTATATTTGTCTTGCTTGTTTTCTTTACTCGAGGTTGATATTGGCAGTTTGGTATTTTCATTGTTGTGATGTTCACCGACATGTGATTGTATTGTTATACAGGACATGCCGGAAATTGCTGGGTTTGAAACACGCAGTGAAGCGTGGAGTCTCGCTGCATGACAACCGCCGCGCGTTCTTTGAGTTGTGGATCTCGAGGGGGCTTGGTGAGATTGAACTATACGTACTCGTGGTGCGGTATGTACACTCAACACACTCTAAATGTTCCCATAAAATCGATGCCGCTTTCTTTAGAAAATGGTCAACATTTTATCTTAAAGCCATAGACCACATAAAATAACATTACATGTGCTTTTTAATAAATATACACGAAATGGGATCTTCAAAACTGATGACAATTTTTACCAAAATGCTACTGTAGCTCATTCAAAAAGTCAACCTATCGCCCACATTATTACAATCTCGGAAGTTTAGATATGGCAAGTGACAAGTAAATTACAAAAGTAGTTAGGACAAAAGTTTCCAACAGACTAATCCTCAGATATTAGTGACAACAATGCAGTACTTACAACAATGCAGTACTAATCGTAGTCAAGAACTTATAACATTGGAGAGTTTCATATAACAATACAACAGTAAACATAGCAGCAACTTATTGTAAGCCTTATAACTGGGAGAGTTACAAACTTTAGTTATGAAATTATGTCTGTTATTTCTTTTGCTTGTCTCAATTCACGTCTTGCAGTAGAACTTCTGTCATTGTTACAAACTTCCTGAATATATTGCTGACTTGATGCTTTTATCATAATGTTACTCTCTCTCTCTCTCTCTCTCTCTCTCTCTGTCTCTGTCTCTGTGTGTCTCTCTCTCTCTCTCTCTCTCTCTCTCTCTCTCTCTCTCTCTCTCTCTCTCTCTGTCTCTCTCTCTGTCTCTCTCTCTCTCTCATTTTATATTTACATACCTACATCACATTACCAAATAAAGTAAAAATGTGTGACAACAGTGTGAGATCACTTTGTGTATGGGCATTTGCCTTTTTCTCACCCCCGTTGGGTATATTATCATTATTATTTGTTTAATTTTTTTACATTATTTTTTTCCTGTCTTTGTACCATTTTAATACCCAATAAATAATAATTATTATTATTATAGTAAAGAGTTTAAAAGGGAATGAGTAACGTTGGTTAAAAAAAATTATAACAAATAAATATTATTAAAATTATGTAAATTATATCATACTGTCGCAAAACTATTTAAAATTAAAAGTTAAAAAATATTAATAATATATACATATAAAAATTTATAAATATTATGGTAACTTTTGTGAAAATATTTTTATAAAACGTAAATCTAGGTATTTTAAGCATAAGTCGTAAAATCAGCTACCGTGGGATTTGATTAAAAAAATTGTAAAGAAAGAAAAATCTAAAATTTTGCATACTGGTACATTAGGATAAGGAAGGTATCTTCAAATACACACTAAAAAATTTCGTTAGTAATCAACGGAATAAGTGTTTTTTCAACGGTTATAAGTGTTGATAATTAACGTTTCAAAACTCAACTCTTATTGTATTGAAAACTCAACGCTTAAGTACAATTTCACTTTAAACGTTGATTTATCAGCATAAATAGAGTTGATAAAAACCGTCGATTTTCAACGGAATAAACGTCCTTCTCCACCTAATTAGAAATAATATAAAAACTTACTTTACACAATTTCCTGTGTTCTATGCGAAAAATCAAAATATGCACAAGAATAAATAGTGTTTATTTTTTATTCTTTAACTAGAATCAACGAAAAAAAAATTTGAGTTTTTTTTTATTTCTGCCCAAAAAGTGCGTTTTTTTCGAAAAGTTACCAACCCGTTAGAAATTTTATTGCATTTTTGGATGTAACTCGATTTTTCATACCCAAATCGGTCATCCAAAAATTTATGATACAGTATATACTAATTACCAGTTGAGTTTGGTTCTTTTTCATCTAATTGTAATTAAGCGTTGATTATAAACGTTTGTGACGTCACACGTAAGCGTTAAATATCAACGTTTAAAGCATGACGAAACTGTGTACAAGCTTTTCAACGTTTAGAACGTCGATTATACACGTCTATTTTTTAGTGTGTATGTGAAAACTTTTGGGGGGTCATCATGCTTGATTTTAAATTAGGATTTTTTTTTTTAAGTTTTAGTCCCATAAGAGCCCATTTTATTACTTGATGGTCACGGGTTTTGAAAATTTTATCATAGGTAGATGTTCGTATTAACTTTCAAATGTCACCATAAAGTTTGGATTGTTTTAATAATTTAATTTTTTTTATGTTTTTATTTTAATTTATTTTTTATTCATTTTTTTATTATTTGGAGATACAAGCCATCTAAATGTAACCCTTAATAAACATTATCTTATCATATTAATTATCATGTCATGTTATACTAAACAGTATATACTCGACTCAAAAACTTTAATCGATTTAAATCGGGCATGCCTATAAAGAATCGCCCAATGTCACATTTGAGGAGAAGGGGGGCGACTGGGCGATACCGTAAAAGGTCAAACGGCAGGTAACTCAGGTTTTTGAGTCGAGTATATATGCATACATAATACATATACAGATACATACATATAATGTCATCACCATCACTATACAATATAAGCATAAATTAAATGGTTTTGTTGCTGAATTGAGCTAGCATAATAATTACGTGTTAATGTTTGTTCGCGGTGCAAACTTTTCCTTTTTTCCTTTCCTTTTTTTTTTTTTTTTTTTTTTTTTTTTTACCAAGGCAAAAAATTACTCATGTAATGATGAAAATCTGGATTATAATGAGACAAGAACATTTGGAAATGATAGTTGAATTCCAAGTTCTTATCTTTAGCTTTATCTTTTTTTTTTTTATTTTTCTTGTAAGAATTACCACATAGGAGCTTAAAACTTAATTATATTTCTTGTTAAAATAAAAAAACTCTTTAAATAAGAAAGAAAAGAAGTTTTTAAACGCAATTAATCTTATTTAAATTGTTAAGTTAGTAAAAATTGTAATTAGTGAAGGTGAACGTTTAACTTTTAACTTTGGCAATTTCCCTAAGGTCGTGGCGTGCTGGTATGAAAGTAAAATTTAAAATACGTTACCATGAGAGATTTCTAATCAAACGTTTATTGTGCGAAGTATTGTACGTTAATACGGTCTGTATGCTGGGGAAGTGTTTTAATGTGCATTTAATTTATGCATAAATAAATGTATAGATTAATAGACAATTAAACAGACAGACAGACAGACAGACAGACAGACAGACAGACAGACAGACAGACAGACAGACAGACAGACAGACAGACAGACAGACAGACAGACAGACAGACAGACAGACAGACAGACAGACAGACAGACAGACAGACAGACAGACAGACAGACAGACAGACAGACAGACAGACAGACAGACAGACAGACAGACAGACAGACAGACAGACAGACAGACAGACAGACAGGTAAAGCTGCTTCATTGCTCCATAAGACAGCATGTTAAAGGCAGACATTAAGACAGTATAGCTATACCACTTTGATTGCTGCATGGCCTTGCTCTGAAGAATGTAACGTGCGTCAACGGAAAAACAAAGTTAGAGCAATGTAAACACTTTTTTTTTTTTTTTTTTTTTGAAAATTACATGTGAACATTTGATTACAATAATGCTGTTCGTAAACACTCTCTGCTGCTTTAAAATGACGATCAACTATGGTTATTCAAATGGAAAGCGCATTTTTTTGGTACAAGAGAACAGGGTTTACGAACAACACTATATTGTTTCAAATTTATTTATCCATCGACACACGTAATTTGTACAGCTCTGGCCAAAAGTTACCGAATGGGGCACCGGCGGCCGCTGCGTTTTCTCATAAAGATAACATACATTTCTCCTAAAACAACTTCGAGCGGATACACTGTAATTAACTATATTTAAAGACAACTGTGATTGGTTAGGTTTATAACACGCTCTCTGATTGGTTTAGCACCGCGGATATAGCTTTTGGTTGTGGGTTGCCTATGCAAATCGTTCTCAAACTTTTGGCCACAGCTGTACATTACATGTGAACAAAACTTGAGTTTGTTTATTTTGTCAGTAAACTCCAATAATACAAGTCTGGTATTTTGTGACATTTTATTACCATACCATATGTGATCATGCCATGCACTCAAGTAAATTTGCTCTAAACTTTGACATATTGTTTGACAATAATTTTAATTATACAATTAACATAATACACAGCATTGTTTATACAAAATTAATTGTTGTTTGTTTTGATAAAAGAAACAATTAGGAAATGTGTATTGTATTGTTAATGAACTTTTTAATTAAGTCGTTATGAAAGAAAATATCAAAAGTCAGAGTCGGGTTTTTGTAATTATAAAAGATAATGGAGTTCTTATCATGAAACGAATGAAAAATATTTTATTGTGTAAGACATAATAAAGAGAGAGAGAGAGAGAGAGAGAGAGAGAGAGAACACAAGTATAGAATGAAGAAACTATTATGTAATTTTTATAACTACAATAATAATAATTTAATGTTCTATTATTAAGTTCTATTATAATATATCGTCACTTGAAAGATGAAAAGAATAAATTGAGAATATTACAAAACTAAGTTTCTCATTTTTTTATATGATAATTTATAATATTATAATCAATACCAATCTTAAAGCCATAGACCACATAAAACAACATGTGATTTTTAATGAATAAACAAGAAATGGGATCTTCAAAACTGATGACAATTTTTACTAGAATACTAATGTAGCCCCAAGAGAGAGCGTGAAAATACTGTAAAGTATGCAATTTGCGTGACTATTCATGTTTGTGACGTCAGAAACATGCAAAAATTAGTATATATATATATATATATATATATATATATATATATATATATATATATATATATATATATATGTTTAAACTTCAAATGATATAGTTTTCCTTCACTACACATAGTGTAGATCAGAACTCCACGAGATGGCGATATTTGTATCAAAGTATAATATATAAATATTTGAAAATATTTATCTAGCACTATAACACCATCTGAGACGAATCATATAAATGCAAAATAAAGTCAAACAGTTAAAAGGGACGACGGCGGCCGGAATCGAACCGACAACCTTTGGATTTGCGCTCCACTGCTCTGACCATTGAGCTACAGCGGCGTCCAATTCTACCTTGATTCTTTACTTGCATTTACACAATTCTTATGACGACAACGGTCGCCTTATTGGCTGCCTGAGGGCACCTGTTTTTACAAACCAGCCTCTCTTTAAACAGCTGACTCCCCTCTTGCGAGGGGAAATTTACCCGTGCGGCGGGATTTATGTGTTTAAACTTCAAATGATATAGTTTTCCTTCACTACACATAGTGTAGATCAGAACTCCACGAGATGGCGATATTTGTATCAAAGTATAATATATAAATATTTGAAAATATTTATCTAGCACTATAACACCATCTGAGACGAATCATATAAATGCAAAATAAAGTCAAACAGTTAAAAGGGACGACGGCGGCCGGAATCGAACCGACAACCTTTGGATTTGCGCTCCACTGCTCTGACCATTGAGCTACAGCGGCGTCCAATTCTACCTTGATTCTTTACTTGCATTTACACAATTCTTATGACGACAACGGTCGCCTTATTGGCTGCCTGAGGGCACCTGTTTTTACAAACCAGCCTCTCTTTAAACAGCTGACTCCCCTCTTGCGAGGGGAAATTTACCCGTGCGGCGGGATTTATGTGTTTAAACTTCAAATGATATAGTTTTCCTTCACTACACATAGTGTAGATCAGAACTCCACAGAATCAGAACTGTTTGACTTTATTTTGCATTTATATGATTCGTCTCAGATGGTGTTATAGTGCTAGATAAATATTTTCAAATATTTATATATTATACTTTGATACAAATATCGCCATCTCGTGGAGTTCTGATCTACACTATGTGTAGTGAAGGAAAACTATATAATTTGAAGTTTAAACACATAAATCCCGCCGCACGGGTAAATTTCCCCTCGCAAGAGGGGAGTCAGCTGTTTAAAGAGAGGCTGGTTTGTAAAAACAGGTGCCCTCAGGCAGCCAATAAGGCGACCGTTGTCGTCATAAGAATTGTGTAAATGCAAGTAAAGAATCAAGGTAGAATTGGACGCCGCTGTAGCTCAATGGTCAGAGCAGTGGAGCGCAAATCCAAAGGTTGTCGGTTCGATTCCGGCCGCCGTCGTCCCTTTTAACTGTTTGACTTTATTTTGCATTTATATGATTCGTCTCAGATGGTGTTATAGTGCTAGATAAATATTTTCAAATATTTATATATTATACTTTGATACAAATATCGCCATCTCGTGGAGTTCTGATCTACACTATGTGTAGTGAAGGAAAACTATATCATTTGAAGTTTAAACACATAAATCCCGCCGCACGGGTAAATTTCCCCTCGCAAGAGGGGAGTCAGCTGTTTAAAGAGAGGCTGGTTTGTAAAAACAGGTGCCCTCAGGCAGCCAATAAGGCGACCGTTGTCGTCATAAGAATTGTGTAAATGCAAGTAAAGAATCAAGGTAGAATTGGACGCCGCTGTAGCTCAATGGTCAGAGCAGTGGAGCGCAAATCCAAAGGTTGTCGGTTCGATTCCGGCCGCCGTCGTCCCTTTTAACTGTTTGACTTTATTTTGCATTTATATGATTCGTCTCAGATGGTGTTATAGTGCTAGATAAATATTTTCAAATATTTATATATTATACTTTGATATATATATATATATATATATAATATAAATATTTGGACAGCGTCTGTGGTGTCAAATCCTATGTAAAAAGTTAACAGTGTAAAAATGAATAGCCAAAATTAAAATCCCCATGAATAATGTCGATTATATATCGAATTATAGGGGATTCCAAACAGTCAGTCAGTCAGTCAGTTTCCACGTGGCATCACAAATTAGAGAGCTCTCCCCATATATATAGCAGTGCGCTCGCTCGAGTGTGTGATTTGAGGAAATTACAAAGTGCAAGCAAATGCCAATGCAATAACTATACTCTCTCTCTCTTCTCATATTTCATAAGGTAACATAGGGTAAATATCATACTCAATGAGATTTAATTATCATATTATAAAAGTCAGATGCACTCGACTTTATTGTTAAAGTAAACTTTTCATATTAGATATAATACGCTCACTGAAACTTGATATTAGCTCGTTCTATAAACTACACACAACTCTTGGGCCAGCTTCAAAATTTTTCCTTTGTTAAAAACATCTGATCTTGAAGTCATAACCTGTTTACTACGTTTAATGGTTGATCATTGTTATTTCTTCGTTTAGAACTTTGGTCCTGATGAAATTAAACGAAACTTCACCAAAAAAAAAAAATAGTAATAATAATAATAAAAAAGTTTCATGCTCAACATGCGACTCACTTTTATCGGCTCAAAAAACAAGATCAACCAATGAATGTGTCTTATTTTGTTGGTCAGCTAATAACTGTTAATGAGATTCACTACACTTTACAAAACAAACTACAATATAGGATGTATGCCGATGACGTCATATTTATTGCACTTTGAGGCCATACTGGAGTAGTGCATAACATTGCTCAGTATAGGACAAACTTCGTTTAAGCCAAATTTCTTTGGGAAATCGTTTAATTTTTTCTTATTAATATTTTCCTCACATACTTGAGATACTAATTCAACATATTTACAACATCAATGCTCTCAAAAATATTGCATAGTGATTTTAAACTGGCAAAATGATTTTGTTTTTCTATGTCACCCATGTAATTGAGTTATCCAACATGGCGTTGACTTTAACATGAATGCATACACCCTTTTTACGTCATTGGTGAGAAGTAAAACGTAAGGGTAATGCTCATACTCGCAGATATGTTATTGTTTTAATTCTTGCATAAATGTGATATCAGTAAGCGTTAAAATAACTTATATTTGTAAATAATGAACTTATTTATTGCATCATAAAATGCGCAATTTTATTTAAAAATCATTAATTCATGAAAAAAACAAAAACGTAATAATCATGCTAATAAGCTAGCATAATTATTATGCTAGCTCATTTTCAGCACAATTTGTTCAATACAGCATAATTTATGCTATACTGCATAATTACTGTGTTATAATAGCATAAAAATTATACCAGCATAATTATTTACATTGTTCTTATTTATACCATAATTTATGCTATAATGGCATAAATACAGCATAAATTACGTAATTTATTGTTTCCGTGCTGATCATCATAATTTCATGTTCCGGAGCATAAAGTAGTAGAAAGTGTTTGTGAAAAAGGAAACTGGTCTTCTAACATTAAAAGTCACAAAATAACGTCACAGTTAGTTAGTTAGTTAATTAGTTAGTTAGTTAGTTAGTTAGTTAGTTAGTTAGTTAGTTAGTTAGTTAGTTAGTTAGTTTATTTTATTTTTTTCGTCTACATGAATAGGTTACCGACCGTGACATAATTTTTGGATTTTCAAAAATTAATTAAAAAATTTTGATTGACAAATACAGTAATAATGATAATGCAAGCTCATTTTCAGCATAATTTATTAAGAGTACTTGCAACGTAACTTCTCTAATCTATAGACTTGCGATGATAAATCTTGTTAATTTACTGATATCAAGGGAAATCCCCTAGGAGAAATAGCGTGGTAAATTTATAATCGTTTGTATTATATATTAGCACAGTCGCAAATATATATGGTTTCTATTGAACTGTATAGTAATGTATATCTCTCTTTTGCAAAATAATGTTCCGCGCTCGTGCGTTCTACTTTAATATCATAATTTCTTGAAATTTAAAATTACTTATTCCATTTCTTTCTTCTAAGTTATTAATGCTGTTCGTAAACCCTGTTCTTTGCACCAAAAATGACGATCGCCTATGGTTATTCATATGGAATGCGCATTTTTTTGGTGCATTAGAACAGGGTTTACGAACAGCATTAGTATAATTATATAAATAAATGTACCTTTTTCGGTCACATATTTACATTAGAAACTTTTAAAAAAAATCATCATTTTTAAATAATTCTTGCAAAAAAAAAATAATAATAATAATAATAATAAAATAAATAAATAAATAATAAAAAAATTAATTTTTCGTGTTGGCGGGTTACGATGCTTAATTTTTTATGATTATTATTTTTAAATTTAGTCCTCTAACAGTAAGAGCCCATGCTAATTTCAATAATTATTTTCTCTCTTATCTGATGGTCACGGGTTCTGAAAATGTTATCATATTTAGCTGTTATTATTTTTCAAATGACATCATGAAGTTTCGAAGTTTTCTTTTTAGATTATGAGATACAAGCCATCTAAATACAACCCTTAAATACAAAAATAATAATATTAAAAAATATATATATAAAAAAAAACTGAGCCCTCATGATATTTAAGATGATTGTTAAAAAAACATTTTCTCTTTTCGTGACACATTCTTTCTGTAAATTTATTCATTCATTAAAAACTTTGTCATGAGGATAAAAAAGCAGAAAGCACACACAAATTTCTATACGTAATTCAAATACACGTTTCTATTTATAGAAATATTTGTAAGTTAAAAATAAACATTTCAATACGACAAAGGATTTTCATTTTATACAAAAATAATTACAAAATATGAAAATAGTTTTGAAGTTTACATTTTGCCCTGGAGAATAATACTTGAGTTAAGTGTGCCCGAGTACTTGTACTTGTAATCTCATTACACATGTACAGCTCTGGACAAAAGTTACCAAACGATTTGCATATAGGCAACCCACAATCACACTATGTTATGCTACGGTTTCTCTAGGTTGCCATGGTGAATGCAGGACTCTGTATTGAATCCGTGGGCAGCCTGTGTGTGCTATTTTGATTGTACAGACATTTTACAAAAAAAAACTAATTTCTTTTAGCATATGGAAATAACATGTAATAGAGTTTTGCGTCAACTGAAATCTCCATCTGATTGCATTGTATGGCTAATATGGCCATAAGCCAATAGATATTCATTTTTAAGTTAAATGTCTGTACCTGTCGATAAGAACATGTATTGAAGGAACTTTGGAGAAGGTGTAGCACGATAACATCAACGAAGCCGCAACTGCGCATTTTGTGCGTCTTCTGCAAGATTTAAATCTTTATTTCCGGTATTTTTCACGTTTTGATAGCGGGAAAATATTATCATTTTTTTTTTTTTTTTTTTTTTGAAAAATTGAATTTTTACCGGAAATAGATCGGGCAAATTCGGAAAAGACGAACGAAATTCGCAGTCGGTACCTTACGTTATCTTTAGCTTTGTTGGATAACACAACATCGCATTAATAATTTTAGAGTAAAATATTCATTAAAAATAGTTGACTTTTTTTTTACGTGTAGCTATAACTTTTCAAATATATAAAAGTGAACTAAATAGAGACACAAGGAGAGAGAGAGAGAGAGAGAGAGAGAGAGAGAGAGAGAGAGAGAGAGAATCAAAGTATCTGATTTCATTATGCAGGTTTTAAAATATTTTTTATGATGCATTACTTAAAGCAAAATATAAATACAAGCACAATTTTATTACTACCACTTAAAAAAGTCTCGTTTGCATAAAAAACATAAACTCAAGTAAATGTAGCATGAACTATAAAAATTTTTACTAAAAAATCTTGAAGAAAGAGTTGTATAATAAAATAAATTAGTATTACATTTTCAACATTAAAATTGTGACTTGGCGTATTGCAGTTAACATTATGTAAATAGTAGTGGTAACTAAGCGTGGAGGAACAACTTATTGGGTCACGTGACTTTCAACTGACCTTGTCATAAATAACCACTTTTTAGTGCAAATTTGAATAATTTTCATATAAAATAGAAATTTAAACTTCTTTATATTGTTATGTTTTTTTTTTTTTTTTTTTTTTTTTTTGTGAATAATTTAAAAAATTTATTTGACTCAGCGACAATATTATACAAATTGTTACCTTATATATATATATATATATATATATATATATATATATATATATAGAAAAAACTCGAAAATTGTACAATGTTATGCCGAGTCAAAACCCTTAGCATCTTGATCACCAAAAAAAAAAAAAAAAAAAAAAAAATCACAATACTTAGACCGATTTTAACTCAAAAACTCTTGTATTTTGACGGCTCGATAACGGTCTCAACTTGCGTTGGCTCGTTTTAGAGCTGAAAACTCGAAAAAGCTTGAAACCCAGTTTGGCTGGTTGTTCCAGACCAAATACTCGAAAATATTGGACCAAGTTCGAGTTCATGGACCCGCATCTGCCATTTCATAAATGGAAAGTAAAAATAAAATTAAGGACTCGGGTCAAATCAACGTTGATAGTTATTAGTTAGGTATGTTAAGATATTAGGCCAGATTTTTGTTCTACGCATTTAATTTAATGCGTGTGAGTTGAAAAATAAAAAGTTTATAATAACAAAATAAAAAACTCTATTTATTAGCAATTTTTTATATAAATGCTTTAAATTAAACTTATTTGTAATTAATGTGTATAATTAAGATTAAAATTGTATTATGCTTATGTTAAAATTTATTATTATTATTGTGTATAATAGGGCTGTCGTGCCCTCACAATGCCTTAATAAAGTTATTATTATTATTAAAATAGCATTATTATATATATATATATATATATATATATATATATATATATATATATATATATATATATATATAGAAGTATAGATGGTATGAAAGCGAGGGATATATTTTCTTTACATATTAATATAATTAAAAATAAATTATATTAGGTTACAATTTTATAGAAAATCAAGCTAAAAAAGTAATAACTTTGATTTAAATCGTTTACTCGTATAATTAAATATTATAAAATCAATGTATTAAAGCAATGCCCCCCCCCTCCCCTGTAACATGTAGTTTTAATTACGTACGAAGTATCCCACATTTGAATGACAGACGTATAATGAGAAATAAAATCAAAAAAGTAGCTTTAATTGCAATGTCAATCAAAGTTGTGTTTTAATGAGGAAATTTCTTTATTGCTTTTTTTTTTAATTACAAAACAAAAACCTCAATTTGTAGTTACCGGTTGTTTCTTTGTGGCTGTTACTGTGTGATACAACGGCAACATATTCAAATATTTCAATTAAATACTTTTACATATTAAAATATTTCATATATAATTTAAAATTAATAAAAGATTAAAATAGTATCATAATTTTTATGCTGAGTATATTAATAAGTACCTAAAAAAAAAAAAAAAAAAAAAAAAAAAAAAAAAAAAAAAAAAAAAACATAGGAAAGAATTGTTTCAAATATAGTATAGAAAATGTTACAAATTATATAAATACGTTATTTAATAATATAAAATGATACTACTCATTTCTCTCTAATATTATATTATGCACTCTTAAAAATGGTGCATCACTTTAGTTACGAATAATAACTTATTTTTAAAGATAATCACTTTTAAGTTATTATGAGTAGCTAAAATAAAGCATTTTAGCAAGTTATTAAGAATATCTATTTTAACTTAAAAAAGCTTTAAAAATATTATTTTAAAGAATTAAAGTTAGCTATTTTTAATAATTTGCTAAAATGCATTATTTTAGCTACTCAAAATAAAATAACTTTATATGTTCGGATTCCTAGCTAAAGTACTGCACCAATTTTTAGAGTGTGTGTATACTTAAAAATTATTTTTAGATGATAATATTATTGCGATTTTTTTCTTCTATAATTCTGTGTAATACATGTTAAATGCAATGAAAAAAATACTCTGACTGTTGCATATTGTTTAAATAAAAGTCAGAGGACCATGTAAGTGGGTTTGTTCCTTCCTTGGCCTCTATAATAAATATAATTTATTATTATTAAATACTGGATCAGTAAAATAACATGTTATTAATATTTGTGAAGTAAAATTTGAGTAATATTTTATAATTTAACTATTTTATGTCATCTACATACATTTAAAAATATATTTTTATTAAAAAAAAAAAAGAAAAACGTAACATACGTGGAAACTTTCCTGTTTCAAAAATATAAAACGAGCCTTGCGGTGGTTTTATAACTGTCAAAAAATTGTAAAGTTAAAATAAATTTTCTAAATTTAAAACTTTAGAGTATTTATAATATTGATTTAACTCCAATGAAATTCACGCCTCGAATGACTTGTTTGTACTGAAATTTTGAAATACACACACACATAAATAACTACGTATAGTTACTTTCAAGCCAAATATTAAAATGGGTTAAATTATTTACATTTACAGACTGTTCCTTAAAGTATTTATAATCCATTTCCTAATAATATATCTGTTTAAATATACTAGACCAGAATCATTTATTTATTATCTAAAAAGTTTTTTTTGTAGACGCCTTATTATTTTTGAATTATTTGCATTATTATTATAATACAAGTCTAGTATATTTAAATTTATATTGCTCTTTTCTTGTTAAATAATTATATTCAAAATAAGCAAAAAAAAAAAAATATTTATATCTCAATAATTTATGGGGAAAAAAATTGTATATTAAAATTGATAATTCTAGCAATGTATAAATTTAAATTATATAATATATATGATACTTCAATGCTATATCTCCTTTTTGCTTATGTAAAATTTACTTGTAATGTTGTGGTCAAGGTTTTGTAAAATAGGGCTGTCAAGCCCTCACACCGCCTTAATAAAGTTACTTATTATTATTATTATTATTATTACGTAATAATTATGCTAGCTCATTTCCAGCATAATTTGTTCAATACAGCATAATCTATGCTATACTGCATAATAATTATGTTACATAGCACAACAATTTTGTTGTACAGCATAATGAGGCAGACTACAAAAAATTTTGTTGTTGATTTTAATTCATATTTTAAAAGAGGACATTGTCCTGAATCGATACGTATGAGAGTTTCTAATTTTTAAGTTCATTAAGTATTTTTAATTAATTTTTTAAAGTCGTGAAATGACGTCACAGGCTACAGCTAATGCATGTAGGCATAGGAAAAAGTTACAGCCTGTGACGTCATTTCACGACTTTCACAATTTAATTAAAAATACCTAATGAACTCAGAAATTAAAAATTCACATATTTATCGGTTCTGGATAATGAACTCTTTTAGAATATGAAATAAAATTACCAACTTAAATTTTTAGTATTTCTCATTATTTATACTATTCTAATTTACTATCATTTATGCTATAATGACATAAATACAGCATAAATTACGTAATTTATTGCTTACATTTTTCCCATTTTTTCTCGTCAGATTATTCATCATTTTTATATTTTATTATGCTTACGATCATTTTCGTGCGTTTCATGATTTTTTCAGTGTAAAACACATCATTTGCAAAAAGTTAGTATTAAAGAAATATTGTCAGTTAAAGGCATAGATCAGAAGAAAACATAAACATTTAAACATTTGAGTTAATTCTACTAAAGTTTCAGTTATGATAATTCAAAAACTTGAGTTGGTTCACACTTCTGTTATTTCAACTCGGGTAATTCTCTCCGTGTAAAAACTGTGCTGAATATGAGGTAGAATTGATATTATCTATTTACGAGTAATTTACATAGTTTTCATCCCTCTATCTGTATTACCTATGTTTTCTATTTACTTTGAGCTTGCAGTATTATAATCAGCCGCCACGGTAATACTCGGCAAGTAGGTGAAAATAAATTATGACAAAATGTTAGGTAATGTGTCACCTCTTATCCCGGGAGCTCAACAATACAACACAACATAACTCTCTCTCTCTCTCTCTCTCTCTCTCTCTCTCTCTCTCTCTCTCTCTCTCTCTCTCTCTCTCTCTCTCTCTCTCTCTCTCTCTCTCTCTCTCTCTCTCTCTCTCTCTCTCTCTCTCTCTCTCTCTCTCTCTCTCTCTCTCTCTCTCCCTACCATACAATGCAGTACATAACATAATATGCAAACATTATTCAGGTAAATAAATAAAGTTTATCTAAATAAAAACAACGTGGATTATATTTATTATGTGACACTATAGGTATATTTTTCATTTTTTAATTTCTGGAAATTTATATAAACTGTATTTTTAATGAGTGTAAAAATAAAATGGCTATCTAAGTAAAGGAAAAAAAGAGGGCATTTTACTTATCTCTCACGTAAAACATAAATGAGGAAGACTCATTATTTTTGAGACAGTAATTTGAGCACATTTTTAGAAAGATCACTGGAAAAAATGGTGCATTATTTTAGTTACGAATACTAACTTACTGAAGATAATCACTTTTAAGTTATTATGATTAGCAAAAAGAATACATTTTAGTAAAGTATTAACAATAGCTATTTTAACTTAAAATAGGTTAAATAAACTTAAAACAACTTAAATTAGCTATTTTTAACAACTTGCTAAAATGCATTATTTTAGCTACTCATAATAACTTAAAAGTGATTATCTTAAATAAGTTTTAGGATTTGTAACTAAAGTAATGCACCAGTTTTCAGAGTGGAGCTTAACTAGTAGAATAGATATTGAAGTCAATATTTAATAATTACATTTCAGTGATTAATTCATGAATAAAAAATGACGGCCACGCTTCCAAAAAACCTTTGACGTCATTTTCCGTTACTCGTTTGTTTGAATTTGCAACGGAATTTCGATCGTCTTCTGCAAATGTTACCGCGTGAGTTTAAAATTTACGTAAATTCTCTTGATTGTGATAAAGTGTGATAACGGGTTGAGCCTGAGGTCTGTTAAGCCTCAGATCATACATTAAAGCCCGTACTGAAAAGTTTTAATCGACCTTCATCGAAAGGTATTATAAGGTCATGATGCTTACTTGCTTTTTTACTTGAATTCATGTGTACAAGATTATTTATAGTTTAATATATTAAATAAAAAATATACATTTGTAATTATTTAAAAAATATGATTTTGGCAAGTAAAATTTCATAATTACTAATTAAAGACGTAATAGAAATAGGAATTAATATTATTTATTGATATTTAATTTTGATTGGTATAAATAAATATTTTAGCAAAGAGGTAAGAAAAATACATATTTGAGATATGTCAAATTATTTTGTGTTTGTTTTTCAACATTGAAGTTAAGCCTTTTAAATTGCTTTTCAATTGAGAGGAAAATCTTGTTTTCGTCTTTATATAAAAGTTGTTTCAAAAACATCAAAGTGTTTGCCAAACTAAACAAGTTAAAATTATGTTTTAATATTTGAGAGAGGAAGAGATGTAGAGAGAGAGAGAGAGAGAGAGAGAGAGAGAGAGAGAGAGAGAGAGAGAAAAGCAAGTATTGCACTTTTCAAAAGTTTATGACTTATTCCTTATAAAATCTTTTATATCTTACAACTAAATATTTGCAGCATACAGTAGTTGATGTGAGTATAAAAAAGCTCGGAAATGAGCTTCGACGCCATTATGGAGCAATAATAACATTGCTCAGCATATAATAAACTGATAACCTTTTCTTTTTTTTTTTAATTTGCTTTTTTAGTATTTTTATTATTATTTTTTTGTTGCTATAATTTTTATCGCACATACTTGAAAGTCTAATTCAATCTATTAACAGAATCATTACTTTCAAAAATATCGCTAAGTATTTTAAAGTTGCAAAATGAGTCATTTTCCTAAGGGCCTAACTGAATTTGCTGAATTCGCTATAGTGCAATTATTTTTTAGCTTTGACACACATTGGAATTTTTTTTTTATACTTTTTTGAAAATTTTATTACAAAATAATAAAACTATAGTTCTTATGGGGTAAAATTAAGGCCTAAAGTTTTTAAAATTTCAGCAACCTGACCTTTTTTTTTTTTTTTTTTTTTTTTTTTAATAACACTGATTTTTAAGTGCTTCAAATTTTAATCTTCTATTTAAATTTTGAAATACCGAAATTACAAAGAAAGTTGACTGCTTAATAGTGCTAAATAGTGACCAAGGCTATAGCGAGCAAACACTGGTAACTTCTATTAACACTCATCTGCTTAAAAAAAAAAAAAAGTTGAAAAAAGTTTTAGAAATTTTCAAGTTAGGCCCACAACTAAAATTTTTGAATTGTTTGTGGTTATAATAATTTAAAAAAAAAAAGTGATAATAATAAAAGTTTATTTGTTTAGTTAAAATTCTATTGTTTTTTAATGTAAGATAAAAATATTTTTAATTGCTCTAAATTTTACAGTCTTGTAAACATTATATACATTATACATCAAATTAAAACAATTTTAGAACATGCATATATACACAAATATATACTTCATTAAAAAGTTTCAAGTATTTTTTTATTATTATTTTATTAAAAAGCACTTGAAAATGTTTGAAATAAAAACCAATTAAATGAAATCTTTTTCATCAACAGAAAGAGAAGAAAGAGAGAGAGAGAGAGAGAGAGAGAGAGAGAGAGAGAGAGAGAGAGAGAGAGAGAGAGAGAGAGAGAGAGAGAGAGATGAGAGTTCAGCTTTTATCTCTGCCTGCTTTTTAGAAAACAGTTTATCATTGAAATTTTTCTACTGAAATAAATTATTTATTAAATACTTTTTATTTGTTAAATACTCTTCAAATTTAAAAGCTAATTTAAACAGGTATAAAAAGGTTAACTTTCAAGATTATGCTGCTCAAATATCAAGAAATAATTAGGGAAAAAAAAAAAAAAAAAAAAAAAAAAACAGAAAAATTAATGATACAGTCTACAAAGGGACTTTTTGCTGTTTAGGAAACATACATTTGTATAAGAAATGATACATTATGATATTATATATTATTATTTTGTGATATTAAAATAATAATGATGTTACAATTTACGTAATAGTTCTATTGTTCTCTCTTTTTTTTCGCTCTCTCTCTCCCGCTCCGAGCTTTGAAAAAATAAAATAAAATAATGAAAATCACCGAATGCTTTTCAAGGCGGGAAATTAGCCACTGTGGGATTTGACTAAAAAGTTGTAAAGACAGAAAAATCTTAAATTTTGTACAGTGATACATTAGGATAAGGTATCTTCAAAAATGTTAAAATTTTGGGGGTCACCATGCTAGATTTTTAATTATGATTTTTTGAAATTTTAGTCCCATAAGAGCCCATGCACATTTCAATAATTAATTTCTCTCTTATCTGATGGTCACGAATTCTGAACATTTTATCATATGTAGCTGATACTATTAACTTTCAAATGGCATCATCAAGTTTCAAAGTTTTCTTTTTAGATAGATCTGAATGCAGCCCTTAAATAAAGTGGTGCACTTTTTGGAATCAAGGAAGCAAGGCTTTACAAAAATGTTTCATATTAAAGACTAAGAGCATTCATAAAAAAGTAATCTAAAATCTTAAAATTCATGAGATAGTACAATAGGCAACTTGTATGCCGTTTTTTTATAGTCTTAAAAAATTCTTTAGGAAAAATAAAAAATATTGGTACTTATAAAACTTCTTAAAAAATGCTTCTTCATGTTTAAAATAATTTTTGAAATTCAAATTTTATTTGAAGTAAAGACGGTGGCCATTACGCCGAAAGACTTTTCGCGTTTCTTTTGCTTTTTAATTGTTGAAATCGTTCAAACGAGTTCGCAGCAACTGAAGAATTTTTTCAACGGCTGAATTTTTTAAACAACTCTGTTGGAGAAAATGCAGATTTTTTTTAAAAAATTCAGCCGTTGAAAAAATTCTTCAGTTGCTGCGAACTCGTTTGAACGATTTCAACAATTAAAAAAACAAAAGAAACGTGAACCGTCTTTCGGCGTAATGGCCACCGTCTTTACTTCAAATAAAATTTGAATTTCAAAAATTATTTTAAATATGAAGGAGCATTTTTTAAGAAGTTTTATATACACCAATATTATTTATTTTTCCTAAAGAATTTTTTAATACCATAAAAGACGGCATGCAAGTTGTCTATTATTGTTGTAGTTAAAAAAGTGAACATAAAATTTTTTTTAATATAAACAAAAGTTAATTTAATAATAAATTATTTTTCCTGTAAAATAATGAGATTAAGAGGCCGTTTTACTCTCTGGAAAATATAAATGTAAACAAACTGTCTAAAAGATCAAAATCTAAGATAAGGCAGGAAACTTAAATGACTGAAATCGAGTAGTCATACGTCATCAGAGTGACCAATAATCACAGGAAACGAATACAATAGATTGGTATGTAAGGCAGTGATAACAGGTTTCAAATCAAGCTCGAGCCTTGCAAAGAACGAAGAGAGTATTTTTTTACATAATATTGAATCTATAGACAGCAAACATTCTTATAATATTATAATATAACGCATTTATTTATTTTTTGTATAATATTGTAAAAGGAAAAAATAAAATCATAGAAATATGCAATTTGCTTCTTCCATGCAAATATGATAATGCATATTACAATAAAAATATATTAACTTTTAAAAGTCTACGTGCAAATGATACAATATAAATAATAAGTAATAATATTATATAAACGAAAACACAAATTTGAAGATGAAAATAAATTGCCGTTGATCTCCAAATCGTGACAGTTCATCAGAAAGGTGTATAATTATATAAATTATTTGCAATCAATATAATATATTTGCATTAAAATAAAAATAAGTGATATTGTCCAAATATTTTAATTTATTAATAATATATCCATTTTCTTAGTGTGCCGATAATATCAATTTATTTTCTTCCAAATTGTTGTTTTAGTATAATATTGTACTTTTATAATTTTATTTTTTTATCATTATATATATTGCACGTATATAAATCTAAAAATATCGTGTGTATTTTTTTAAGCTTTTTTTTCCCCCTTCTTTTTTTCAAAAATTGTTTTATTTAATTATAATATGATAGTTCAATATTAATTAATAAGCCTGTAGTTACCACAATCTTAATCCTTTTGATCAAAATTTTTTTTCTTACCTTTCTTCTTCATTTTTTTTTCTTCTAATTATGGGGTAAATAACTTTAAATATATTTTCTTTAAGATGAAAGCAATGCTTGACCTGCGATGACCATAACTAAATCGCAATCATGACATTTTTAATAATTTTATAAGGTCCCAACATTATACACATTATTGAATGTTAGCTTGATTATGTCTAGCCAGCAACTCGCATAGTCATTTTTTTTTTCTCATTCACCTATAAACTACTCTGATATTAGACGAGATAATATTTTACATAACATCCGCTGTTTTGGGAGTTTACTAAGCTGACCTTCGTACACTTTCTTAGCAATAATAAAAGTATTTATATCGTGATGATAGAAAATATTGAAAAATACTCGACTAAAAGCAAAATAGAACATACTTCTATAAGTGTCCACAGTGGCGCATTTCCCTAGTACAATAAATATAACATCGTAATTCCAATTTAATTAATTAATTAAGCATCGGATATAAATTATATTTAAACCATTGAAAAGCTATTAAAAAAACGAAGGCATTCAAAGAGCGCTTTTTTTATAAACCCAATAGCAACTTTTTAATTGGTTAAAAACAGAACAAAAAAAGATATCGAAAATCGGCTCAGTGAAGGTCTAGATAATATATTTGTAATAATGTGTTAAAAATTTGGCATCTCTAGGTGTATTAGTTGCGGAGAAATCTTGGAAGTACGATTACATTGATTTGAATGGGCAGCAAGCAGGCAGCGTATAGAGAGTAAAACGGCCTCTTAAAGCAAAATAAATCAGGCTAAATTATCTAATCAATCTTTGCTGTGTTTTATATTTTGTATCATTAAAACTTTACCATAGTTAATTAGATTAATATTAATTAATGAAATTAACAAAACAAAAATTTCAAAACCTTATGTTAAAAAAATGTAAAAGTTTATGTACTTTGTTTTCTTTGCTAATAAGTTTGAAGGCAGAAATAATTTTAATATGTTGACTTTTTGTTATGACTGCCTCATCAATCATTTGTCTAGCTCGCGCTAAGTCTATAGACTTTCTGTACTATGTAAGACGTATACACTGCAAAAAAATTGTCGTACATACACTGTAAAAATATGCCTAGCTCGCGCAAAGTCACACAGAAAAAAAAATACGTAAAATTTTTATTGCTATATTGTAGCACTTATTTTAAATAACTTATTATGCTGAACATCTTAATTATTTAGTATGTAGTATAATTAATATACAATAAATTATGTTTTTATGTTGCTGCACTGAGTTAGCATTTTTATTATGTAATCATTTTTGCCAGTGAGTAATGTGAAAATAGCGGTTATGAGGTCACATTACGAATTTTTTCTAATTTATTACTTAATGAGCTGTATAAAATTAAACAAGGTACTTTAATTGATTCTGGACGATGCTATTTTTGTGAAATATACAAAAAAAATCAACTATTTAAAAATTTTGATCTCATTTATTGAAGTGGGAAAACAAAATAGTAAAGTTTTTTTAAAACTGATCCTCAGATTGTCTCTAAACATCCAAGTGCATACATCAAACTGTAACGCATACAAAGGATATAAAATTTGTTACTAAAACTTTTTTGAAGGTTTACTCACTACCAAGTGCATGGATACTGTCTACTAGTGAAATATGATGAAGAGTATACTCTAAATTGTTTACAGAGAACCCATGTATATTTTGTATACTCATCATACTTACATCGACACTATAGCCTCTACAAGATTGAATATTTAGTGACACTACACTCGTGCACAATCAAAGTATTTCATTAGGATTAAAGCAAGCTATATTAACGGTCGTTTCTACTACAAGCAAGAACGACCCATAAGCAAAAATCTTAGCAACGGATCAACAATGGTATGGCCGAGCTGGTATGGCCGAGTGGTGAAGGCAGCTGACTCGCAACTCTGTACTCCTCACCGAGTTTAGGTTCGAGCCGCTGCTAGGTGCGTACGTGAAGTGTGAGAGCACAACACGTTGCACGATGCATGTTTACATGCATTCCATGACGACGCACAGTATTCGGGAGGTGCATGATTGATGTGATTGCACCGACCAGCCTGCCTAGATGTTTCCACGCTTTCTCTAGGCTGTCATGGCGAATGCCGGGCTGTGTACTTAGGCCGTGGCCAGCCCGTGTGTGCTTTTCCATTAATTGGAAAGTCCTTACCTGTCGATAAGACAATGTCTTGACTGGGACTGGGATTGGTGTATAGCACGATAACACAATATGGCAAGCAAAAAAAAAAAAAAAAAAAAAAAAAAACAAAGGTTTTTAGGAACCTTTATCCATAACAACATATGTAATTTTGAGGTTTTTAACAGATTTTATATAACAATGGAAAAAAAATTGTCGATGTTGCTTGTAGGAGAAGCCGTAAATATAGTAGGCTTTAATTAGGATACTCCTTAAACATTTGTGCGCTGTGAGTAAACATTTACTTTCTGAGTACGTGCACTAAGATTTCATTTTTTTTTTACAGTGTACTGTCCTTACATATAGCCGCTAACTACACATCATTAAAACCAACCTTTACACTACTTACTTAGTAACAAATTATGTTGATTTACTTGAAGAAAAGTTTTAAATGTCAACAATGTGTGACGGTTGAAAGAATGTTTTGAACATTATTTATCAACTCTAATTACAGCTAGCATACAAATATGCAAATATGACCCAGGTGTCCATATTACATGTTGGATTTCTTTACAATGCTTTACGTCATAACTTTATTATTGACAACAAAGAAAAGTGTTTTTTTGCAAGTCATGTATGGTTTAGTGAAGAGGACTTCAAATTGAAGAAGAGAGAGACCTGCATTCGATTCCAAGACACTACTTTTTTTTTTTTTTTTTTTTCACTTGTGTTTTAAAAAGACTTTTCCCTTGTGTTCTAGAAAGACATTGTTAAACATTGAAGAGACACTACTTGTACTTGTCCGGGAACTAAACCTTGGCCCTTATAGCACATTATTGGCTTCTGTCTATAGACTGGTTACACTCATATTTAAGAGCCACCATTTTGTTGGTCAGGAATACATAGCCAGCATAGGAAAAATATCATTTTTATATTTTTAATAGCAAAAAGAAGCTTCAAAGCTCAATCAAAGCCTTATTTCTAGCTCCTAATAAGCTCGAAGAATATGAGAAAAATTCGTTCAATTGAAATAAACTCTTTTTATGTAAAAAATTAGTAGAAATGATGTTTCCCATATGCTGGGCAATGCAGTAGTCACCACAAACATGGCGACAAAGCGCAAGGATGTGCAAGGGGTCTATAGTAGATGTAAACGGAAAGAATAAATTATGTAATTAATGCTGTATTTATGTCATTATAGCATAAATGATGCTAATTTAGAAGAACACAAATAATTATGCGGTACAACATAATATTTATGCTATAATAACAAAGAAATTGCGTAATATAGCATAAATCACGTTGAATTAAAGGTGTTAATTTTTATTTCATATTCTAAACGAGGACATTCTCTTGAATCGATACATATGTGAATTTTTAATTTGTGATTTAAAAATATAAATTTAAATAAATAATTTCAATTAATTAATTATAATTAATTATTAAATTAATTAAATTTAATTACTTTTTGAAAGTCACAAAATGACGTCACAGGCTGCAACTTTTTCCTATGCTCACATGCATAAGCTTCAGCCTGTGACATCATTTCGTGACTTTAAAAAAGTAATTAAAAATACTTAATGAACTCAAAAATTATAAATTCACATATTTTATGCATCGGTTCAGGACAAACTCCTCTTTTAGAATATGAAATATAATTATCTCTCATAATTTTTTGTAGTTTTCCTCATTGTTCTGAAAATGAGCTATCATAATTATTATTATATGTATTTATTATTATCCATGTATATGAATCAAGCTAATCACAAGTGATTCCGGAATAGTTGAGAGTCCTCTTCATTTACTAAATATTTAAATATTTCAGGTCTGTTGTACGAGTAAATATCTATAGCAAAATTGTTCAAATTTGTCTCTGTGATTATAAATAATGAAAAAGAAAATTTGTTTCAAGCAGTGTATGGAAAACATAAATTGTACAAATAGTTCAATTACATAGATATAACTCTTCAATTCAAACCAATATAATATGTGAATTGAAAAAAGTTTAAACAGTAACTTGTTAGTATAAACGTTATTTCTTCAGCGGTAAACAGTTAGCATTTTACATCTTAAAAAACTTTGTGTGTATCTAAGAAATTTATATGAACATCAAGTCATGCCCCTGCCCCCCCCCCTCCTATTTTTTTTAATTTGGTGAGTTCTACGTTTTTGCTGGTTTGTGCCGTAAATAGTTTCGTTTCTACTTTTTCCTAAAAAAAAGTCTAAATAGTAATTTTTTAATTATTTTTCCGTGTGAGTAATTTCAAAAGTTTTTAAAACAATTTCACAAGCAAGAAATAAAAAACCTAAATTATATAGTGTTTAAAATAATCATACACTGAATCTGTGCAGTTAAAATATAATGTACATTATAATAATATGGTACATACCAGAGGGGGGGGGGGTTGCTTACGTCATTACTGGGGGGTAGTAAACAGTTAATGTTCAGTAAAACAATTATGCTATCTTGCACACATTTTAATGTTTTTAAAAATATATATTATAAAAATAAATATATAAAAATGGCATGTCAAGCATTAAAAAACTTCATAATCTCATTTTTCAGTATATTCAAATTTATCGTAGAGTTTGTTTTAGTTGAAAAAATAATGAGTGCCAGATTTTTGAAATATATATATATAAAAAAAAAACATTTTTAAGATTTAAAACAAATTCATGCTAAAATGAAATGAACCTAATTGTGTACCGTCATAGCATTATACAGTATATATATATATATATATATATATATATATATATATATATATATATATATATATATATATATATATATATATATATATATATATATATATATATATATATATATATATATAGGCCGTGGCGCAGTGGTAGCGTGTCTGCTTCGAGTGCGAAGGGTCACTGGTTCGACTCCCAGGCTGTGCGGCTTTTACAAGACCGTGTATGCTGGCGGAGTGCACTTCTGATCTTTGCATATGAGGTTGATGCGTGTGCTATTGTGTCATGAGTCATCGGTAGGAGAGGTGTGTATGCCTGTGTGTATGCATGTCTCCGATCGTCCTGATGTAGGCAGTAGTGACCAGGGTCGTGAGCTCCTGAGTTATTGCCCTATACTAAAAACGAACCCTTGTTGATGTACTTCCAATTTTCACCGCAACAATCAACATGTAAAATGTAAGTGGCGCTGTAGTCTGCGTGTGAATTTTAAAATTCACACGCAGGCTACAGCGCCACTTTTATACGTAATTTTGCATCCTTGCATTTTTGCGGCGAAAATTTGAATTACATCATTAAGGGATCGTTTTTTCAACAATAGCTTCCTATCCTGTTTATATATCCATGGTAGTGACCCTACATCACGCAATAGAGAGAATCTCGGGACGGTTCACCATTTCACTCATATTTCCTGCCTATCCATTCATCATCACCTATAACCAAACTTGCTGTAGACTAGGTAAATATAAGAGCCCTAGATAACACAAGAACAATTTGCAACCAAGGTTGACTGGACACAAAATGTGTATGGATTCTCAGAGTCTTTTCCAGTAACCTCATGGGGTATTAGCTTCTCTTCTGTATAGCCCATGAAAGATTGTATAATTACAATTACAATATTATTATTATTATTATTATTATTAATATATGTATATATATATATATATATATATATATATATATATATATATATATATATATATATATATATATATATATATATATATATATATATATATATATATATGTTCTGTGTATAATACAAGAAAATAACAACTATTTGCATATTTTGTGCACATTCTTAGCATTTGAAAAAATTATTGTTAAAAAGCTTACATTATCAGTATACATTATAATATAAGCGTTTAATAGGGATTTATATATATGTATAAAAAAATATATATATTTTAAAGGGCAGTTGCAGTATAATAAATAATGTAAAGCTATATCTATATAAAAAATAAGAAGTTTTATTATAATTCTGCAACCAGATAAAATATTAAATTACATAGCTTTAAAATGTTGAACTATGCTTGAATATATTATATAAAAAATAAAAAATAAAAACGAAAAACAAGTTGAAGTCCATAATCTGTGCAAGTAAAATTTTCTCTTATAAGCTGGGAGAGAGAGAAAGAGAGATTATTTTTAAAAGCTTTTCACTTCAAAATAAATATAATAAAAGCATTACTTTGCTTTCTAAAACGACATATTTTAAAGTAAATAATTTTAGTGCCGTGAAATTTCTAAGCGAGGCAAATAGTTATTGATAGAAATAATTTGTTCGTAGGAAAACATTTTGTGTACCATATATGTATTCATGGTTGTATAATACGTCTCGCGATATGTTTGAGCTTGAACTGAGTGTTGTTTTGTACGTTATTGTTAGGAATACTTTGATGTGACGTCTTTGTAGACGTAGTGGTGCAGAGAGAGAGAGAGAGAGAGAGAGAGAGAGAGAGAGAGAGAGAGAGAGAGAGAGAGAGAGAGAGAGAGAGAGAGAGAGAGAACATACTGAGAGAGTAAGAAAGACACAGAGAGGGAGATTCATAGATAGAAAGAGAACATAGAGAGAGAGGGAGAGAGAGAGTGAGAAAGGGAGAGAGAAAGAGAGGTTGAACATGCAGAAAAAGAGAACAGAGAGAGAAATAAAGTGAAGAAACATAGAGAGAGAAAAGTGTGTGTGTTTGTGTGTGTGTGTGTGTGTGTGAGAGAGAGAGAGAGAGAGAGAGAGAGAGAGAGAGAGAGAGAGAGAGAGAGAGAGAGAGAGAGTTTGAAGATGGAGAAAAAGAGAACACATAGAGAGAGAGAAATAAAATGAACAAACATAGAGAGAGAGAGAGAAGAAGATTGAGATGAGAGAGAGAGAGAGAGAGAGAGACTGATGCATGTGTTGCGACGACAGTTGAGGGTACATAAATGTATCACTGTCACCACCTCAGTGCTCTATGACTGGCAAAGACACAAAGTCAACTTCAATAACAAGCGACAAGACACTGATATTATTCAGTTATCTGTGAAATCATATCTCTCTCACTTTAGCATCATAACATCTTCATGTATACGAAATAATCGATGCTACATAAACATTCCATATAATATACAGCAAGTAAATAGAAGTAGGACAAAATTGAAATTTTAAAGTAAATTATCTATAATTATTCAGTTGAATGAGTCGGGCTTAAAATGAATTTATTTTTGATTATTAGTTCATAGAAACGTTTTATTTATTTTTTTCCCAGTATATTTCTAATTTTTAAATGATTTTTTCTTTGAATAAATTATATATTACTTAAAAACAAAAATTTTAACAAACTTAACTTAATTGATTCTTTTCTTAATACTATAATTCATATTCTCTTTAACCAATTCAAAATTAGAATAAATGAACCAAAAAATTGACATTTTATCAAGGAAATAGTTCACTTTAAATGTGCAACAAAACGAAAGCAGTCTGTTCGTTTGTTAAAACAAAAAATAATAAAAAAAAGCAAAAAAGTAAATAAGAAAAAAGTAAAAAATAAAAAAATAAATAAATAAAAGTAATTAAAAAAACAACAACGAAAATTTTCTATATATATATATATATATATATATATATATATATATATATATATATTTCAATTTTTCTTATGTACTCAATAGATTAATCGATTGGGTATAGAAACCGATTGCGATTTGTTTTTACAAAAATCTAAAAGTAATACGTTTGGTATTTTTTCGTGCATAGAGACTGAGAGAGAGAGAGAGAGAGAGAGAGAGAGAGAGAGAGAGAGAGAGAGAGAGAGAGAGAGAGAGAACATGATATTTTCCCTTGTTATCCACAAAATAAACCATACAAAAACCATTGTAAAATATTAAATTCCCGCATATGTAAATAAAGTAACTGAACACCATAAACAAACAAACTGTTGAATCTGCTGTTTTCAAGTCAGTATCACCTTACCTAACAATGCAAAACATACATACATACAAATAAATTTATGCTATAATACATAATAACTATGCTACATAGCTAAAAGCCTTAGACCACA
This sequence comes from Ecdyonurus torrentis, assembly GCA_949318235.1. Lineage (NCBI taxonomy): Eukaryota > Metazoa > Arthropoda > Insecta > Ephemeroptera > Heptageniidae > Ecdyonurus > Ecdyonurus torrentis. Next base: position 52,356,395 of record OX439128.1, on the reverse strand, counting down.
TAAAACAACGTGTGTTTTTTAAGGAATAAACACGAAATGAGATCTTCAAAACTGATGACAATTTTTACCAGTATGTTAATGTAGCCCCACGAGATAGCGTGAAAATACTGTAAAGTATGCAGTTTGCGTGAAAATTCAAGTTTATGACGTCAGAAACATGCAAAAATTAGTATGAAAATGTTGTGTGGGTTCGATAAATCGAATTTTCTGATCACTGCTAAGGGGCTACTGTTGGGTTTTGAGACAAACTAATGTTATTTATGTAAGTCCCATCAAGTGTTTTGTGATATAAATGCTTATGTTTTTCTCCGGTCTATTCTTTTAAATACGATATAGAACATAATAGTTGTTTATGCTGTTTTAATGGAGCAAAATTTATGCTATAATGACATAAATACGTAATTGTCATGCTTAAAAAAACAACTGGCGAGTATATATTGATATTACAGTTAGGTTTGAACAAAAGCACTCAGTTCAATTATATCAATTAAATAATTTGATCGATTAAGTTTAAGTGTATATTTAATTTTGTCACGTCGGTTCTGCACCATGTAGCACAGAACACTTGCGAGCAACGAGGGTTGCCATGACGATGCATATTATAAACATCGCCAACTGGAGCGGCTCACTACATAAATTGACACCTTACTTTGCATATATATATATATAAAATTTATATATATATATATAACATATCGATAGTCTCGCGGCTATTATATGTATCAGACAATCTCGCCGCGACACACAAAGTAGGTATCTCGCTTGCGCACAATATAGGTGTACAAAAAAAAAAAATAAAAAAAGTAAGAAATTTTCTTGTTGAAATATTTTTGTATCAACTTCTATGAAGGTACTGGGCTCTACACTCACTGTTGGCCTTATTTGAAATAACACTAATAAAATAATAATAGTCACTTTTTAACATAATATTTAAAAACACTCAATCCACATATAATTTTTAAAAAGACTGAATTTAGTATTTTTTGTAATTATATTATGTACAAAGTGACTATAATTATTTTATTAGTATTATTTCAAATATTGACAATAGAGAGTGTAAAGTCCAGTGTCTTCACAGAAGGTACTGCAAAAATATTTCAACAAGAAATGTTCTTATCATCATGCAACCTCGCTCAAAATTCACCATTCGAAACATATTTTATATATATGTGTATATATATGTGTATATATATATGTATATATATATATATATATATATATATATATATATATATATATATATATATATATATATATATATATATATATATATATATATATATATATATATATATTATAAAATTGGCTTTATTGTATTAAAAACATACGCAATTCAATTCAATTTCAATGGGTTTTATGGTTTTAATTCAATTCAGATTAATGGCTTGCTCGAGCGCCTGTGAGAAACATAGGTATGCAACCAGTTGGTCCTAACTGTAGCACAAGGCTGCATAAGTATTAGGATGAGGCTGGGTTTATTTTGGAGCATGTATTATGTATAATGTTTGACAATAAAAACCCTTTGAAATTGAAATTGAGATCCATTTTTTATTTTGAATCTGAATCTTCATTTTAATTTTAAGTTTGAATTTTAGTTGGAGTGGATGTTTAAGTCTCATTTAAAATTTAGTTTTGGAACTGCATTTTTTTAAATTGAAATTTGAGCACGATGTGAATTTTGAGTATAAATGTAAAGCTAAATCAACAGGTAAGGACTTTCCAATTGATGGAAAAGAACACACGGTCCGGCCACGGCCTAAGTACACAGCCCGGCATTCACCATGACAGCCTAGAGAAACCGTGGAAACGTCTAGACATGCTGGTCAGTGCAATCACATTGATTATGCAACTCCTGAATGTGTGTCGTCATGGAATGCATGCAACGTGTTGTGCTCTCACACTTGACTTACGCAACCAGCAGTGGCTCAAACCTATAGGATGTGTGCGCATGACGTCATTCTAAATGATTTTCGAAGCTCGTCTTGAGCAATGAATAACATTGCTCAGGATAGGAAAAACGTAGTTTTTGGCTATTTTCTTTGGAAAATTAGCTTTTTTTTTTGTTATTATTATTTTTCTTGCATACTTGAAAAAACTAATTCAACCTGTTAACAGCATCAATAATCTTAAAAATATTGCTAAGTATTTTTAAACTGGCAAAATGAATCATTTTCCTATACTGGTCCATGTTATTTAGCGCTCACTTATGACGTTGACTTTAACATGAATGAAACCACCCTATACTCGGCGAGGAGTACAGAGTTACGAGTCAGCTACCTTCACCACTCAGCCATACTAGCTTTCAGCGGGCCTATCAAAGCAGCTGTATTGCAGGTCTGCCTAAAACCTGAGGTTGTCGCTTCTCTGTTAAAGCCATAGACCACATAAAACAACAGTTACTTTTTAATGAATAAACACAACATGGTATCCTCATAACTGTCGACAATTTTTACCAAAATGTTAATGTAGCCCCACGAGAGAGCGTGAAAATACTGTAAAATATGCAAGTTACGTAACTATTTATGTTTATGACGTCAGAAACATGAAAAAATTTGAAAAATTAGTATAAAAATGTTGTGCGCGTTGCACAATTCTAATTTTCTGATCACTGCTACGTAGCTACAGTTGGGTTTTGAGACAAACTAAAGTTATTTATGTAAGTCCCATCAAGTGTTTTGTGATATAAATGCTTATGTTTTTCTCTGGTCTATGCCTTTAAGGTTCTCTAGTCACAAACCTTACAAAGCGACACCGGTAGAGCTGAGAGCAATAAACTTCTGTATCTAAATTTTATCTCCAACTTTATATTATTAAATCATTTATGTTGAAATATACATATAATAATAAAATATCAAGATATACAAAATATAACAGAAATTTTAATAAAAACATCACAAGGGAATTTTATGCCCTTATTTTAGCACATTTTATATCATATTATAAAATATTTTATATGCAATTTTCTTTTTTTAAATTTTATTCATATTTATGAAATTTACTCAAAAATGTTATGAAATAAAATATTTTTTATCGTAATTTTTTTTCCGTGTTTGTAAGAAAAGAAATTTGTATCAGTAACTTTTTTATTACATTGCAATTTCCTGGTACACTCAGAAAAGAAATTTCTACTGCCAACGTTCAAATGTTCAGAGTACTGTTACGAAATACTTGAATTGTACGTCAAAGCACGAGTGTATTTTAGCTAAATATTCAATCTTGTAGAGGCTAGTGTTAATGTAATACTATGATAGGTATATAAACAAGTGGTATAGGGTGGTTACATTCATGTTAAAGTCGACGTCATAAGTAAGTACTAAATAACATTGGCCGGTATAGGAAAATGGCACATTTTGCCAGTTTAAAAATACTAGGCAATATTTTTGAGAGCATTGATGCTATTAACAGGTTGAATTAGTACCTCAAGTATGCAAGAAAAATAATAATGACTAAAAATAGCTAATTTCCAAAGAAAATAGCAAAAAACTACGTTTGTCCTATGTCATGAAGAGCATCGAAAAAAACCCAGAAAAACGTCATGCGTATACACCCTATTAACTCAAAGTTTAACTCAAATTTTAACTCCAACTTAAATTCAGTTTCAAATAAAATGAAAGCTTAAATTGTTACTTTGGATCTTTGATTGCAAGTGCTTTACAGTACATATTAGTTACGTGTTTGTGAAATAAGTTGCTGTTTAAAATATGGAAAGCAATAAAATCTTATATCTAGTTTCTAATCACTAGTACACTAAAAAATATCGTTGAAAAGCTTGTACACAGTTTTGCAATGCTTTAAGTATTGTAGAATCAACGGTTATGACGTCACTAAACGTTGACAATCTAACAATAAAAGCGTAAATGACGTCACAAGCGTTAGAATCACAATGGAATAAACGTTAAACTTGGCCATTACAAATTTACGATTTTACCATTCAGTTCCAACGCTTGTGACGTCACTAACGTTTTTATTGGTGAAATTTCAACGTTTAGTGACGTCATAACCGTTGATTCCACAATACTTAAAGCATTATAAAACTGTACAAGCTTTTCAACGCTTATTTTTTAGTATCAAATTGGATACTTCCGGGTATTCTCTTTACATTAGAGTTTGATTTATATAAGCATGAATGTTTAGGGCCAATGTTTAGAAAACTACTATAGTACTTTGTTTTTAGAGTGTACTGTTATGTAAATGGTTTCTTATATATATGAGACTCGGTATAGTGTTCAATGAGTCGCGAGAGAAAGCGATTTCTTGCAAACCAAAGACAATGATGCGGAGAAAATATATTTCCAACCACTTGACAAAAGAAGTTCTTTGCATCTTGTAATCTTCATAATTTTTATATCTTTTTGTAATAACAAGAGCTTTTGAATAAATTATTTTTTATCACCGTCGTTTTATGTATTGAATTGCAAGTATTTCCTACTTTTTTATGTTGATATATACACGGAGAGAAGAGATTTCTTGAATTAATTATGCTCCACAGCAAAGTAACTTTGCAACGTTAAAGGGATAGTCAAAGATGGCTTTTTTAATAGTAGTAATCATCGAGTTATTAAAGCTCTTGTCAACTTACTTTTTTATCATTTAGAATACTAGAATGATAATTACCATACCTTATTATCCATGAATTAGACACCAACACGTTGATTTTATATTTATTTTCATTTGTATGGTTATTTCATACATCTGACGGCACAATGTACCACCGCCAATTACAGTCAACGCTCTGGTCACGTGATAAATTTAAGCATCTCTATCAAGTTCTTTACCCCTATCACGGCTCTATCGGTACATTGTGACGTCACAAGCGTGAAATAACCGTTAAAATAAAAATAAATACAGTGTTGGTATTCATGGAATATAAAGTATGGTAACTAATTATCAATCTTGTATTCTAAATGATAAAAAAGTAAGTTGACAAGGGATTTAAACCTTCCAAAAATGTAATCTAAAATTTTTAATTATTAACGCGCTGAGAGCGAAAACCGTTACAGCTACAACTTGCTCTCACTATAGCTTGGCGAGAGCTTGAGTAACTCTTATTTTTATCTATGTATTAAGAATATGTATCTGTAGACGTTAAAACATTATTACGCGGCATGTGAATAATACTTCATGGATATCATTCACTCTGTCATAAAAATTAAAATATTTTGCCTTAGTAAAAAATTAAAAAAAATTTTTTTGAAATGAAAGTATAAAAAAAAAGTACATTACTGTTTGTAACCTTTTTTTTCCGTGTGTACTCCAACTGTCTACTTAATATTAAGTGCGAGAGAGAGAGAGAGAGAGAGAGAGAATATACACATTTCTCATTATATGCATGTATGTCATATAAATGTATACTTGAAGTATTTTCTACTTCTACGAATGACTTTATTTCAATGAATCCCAAGTCAAGTTTATTATATAGTCTTCACGCTCTACTTAAAAAAAATATTTCCATTGCACATCAGTATATATGAAAGAAAAATTGTAACAATGATGTAAAAAAAAAAAAAAAAAAAAATGCAACATTCAATCTTGAAAAGAAGGCAAATTACATAATTTTTTAAATTTGGGTCGTATACCACTGCAGACCAAGATAAACCTAACAAATTGTTTATTAGAGTTTGTAATTTAGCGCCTATTTTACACGGGAAGTTTTTTGTTGTTGTGGTTGCTTATTAGATTGTTAATTAGATTTATTAGATTGTTAATTAATAGACTGTTTATTATTATATATGAAGTGAACCTCTACCATATTGCACTGCCAGCACGGACTGCATGGACTGTCAAGCCTAAACATCTCTCCTACAGTTTCACCTGTGACATACGCACGTACATCAACGCAAATTCAGTACATATCAAGTAAGGTACTTTTTCTTTGCACTCTAATATATTTTTAGCTTCATAAAACAGACAAAAATATTCAAATATAAAATAATATTCTGTGAAATTTACATATGTACAAACCTAACTTCAAAGTCCTAGAAATATATATTTTCTTTTTGTTCATAAAAACTAAAAATATTGTACCTTTGGGAGAGCAGAAAATTTTCTGACGTTGCGGAAAATCGATAATTTCATTACTTGCGGTTATTTGATATGTGATATGCTTTCTATCTATCTATAGCTTACTGACTTGGGGGAGGGAGAGAGAGAGAGAGAGAGAGAGAGAGAGAGAGAGAGAGAGAGAGAGAGAGAGAGAGAGGGGCAGGCAGGCTACACGGATCAAATGACAATGTCCAAATATGATATTTCAATACATAGGTCCATCTCTCTATCTATATCTAGATACGAGACAATGACGTTACCTGCATACTGTCTGTCCTCTCAAAACAAAAAAGCACTATAAATAACACTGCAATAGATATTAGTAGCATCTTGCCCCAGACAATCACAGTGTGGAAAAATAAGAAATTTAAGCAATTTTTAATTTATTAGTATTTTAAAACTATTCTTTTTGACTTTATTGAAACTAATCAGTTAATTAGCGAATCAATCTATGAATCAATCGATCCATCAATCAATCGATCGATAAATATAATTAAAAATACTGTACTTCTTGCAATCTCTGTATAATCTTGAAAATTTTGCATAATATACATTCTTGGACAAAAATAGCTGCGTAATAATTATGCAGCAATATTTATGCATGACAACATAATGTATGCTATATTGTACAGTGATTATACTACATAACATAATAGTTAACATGTTCAGCATAATTACTTATGTTGTTACAAAATAACAACATTTGTGCTCTACAATATAGCAAGTGTTCAATGTAGCAACATAATGTATGCTATATTGTACAGTGATTATACTACATAACATAATAGTTAACATGTTCAGCATAATTACTTATGTTATTACAAAATAACAACATTTGTGTTCTACAATATAGCAAGTGTTCAATGTAGCAACATAATGTATGCTATATTGTACAGTGATTATACTACATAACATAATAGTTAACATGTTCAGCATAATTACTTATGTTATTACAAAATAACAACATTTGTGTTCTACAATATAGCAAGTGTTCAATGTAGCAACATAATGTATGCTATATTGTACAGTGATTATACTACATAACATATAGTTAACATGTTCAGCATAATTAATTATGTTATTATAAAATAACAACAATTGTGATAGCAATGCACAAGGAAAAAATAAATCACGTAATTTATGCTACATTTATGTATTATAGCATAAATTATGCTAAATTAGTACACATTAGAACAATTAAGCTATGCAACATAATATTTATGCTATATAACATAATTATTATGCAGTATAGCATAAATTATACCCCATTGAACAAATTATGCTGAAAATTAGCTAGCATAATTATTACGTATTTATTTTGTTCCTTGCAGCATCAATTACGTAATTTCCCGTGCGAAGCTCAGTAAATACATATGTCAATATTTAAAATATTGTGCTATGCTGTCTGATATAAAAGCAATATAATACGAAGATATTTTATCGTTATTTTGAGACAAAGGTCGACGTCATAATATTTCAACAAATAGCCATCAATAATTGTCTGGGCTAAACCTAGCTCACAACATTAACTGCCTTGATTTATTACGTAGTATACTTCAAAATATAGCCATGAGAACCTGCGAATAACGTTGAAATCTTTTGAGGAAATAGGGAACAGTTATTTCGTCCCTAAACGTTGAAATAATTTGTTAGTTTAAGTTTAAATTTGATTTTGAGTTTAAATTCTGAATTTAAGTTTAAATTTTATGTCTGAATTTGAGTTTGAGTATAAAATTTGAGTAATTTTGAAATTAAATTTGAAATTGGTTTTAGTTTGAATTTCAAGTATAAATTTAAATTTTAGTTTAAAACTTGAGTTTGTATTTCGAATCTGATTTTAAATTTTGAGTCTGAATTCAAATTAAAATGCAAGTATAATTTTGAATCTGATTTAAAGTTTTTGTATATGAATTTGAAATTTAAATTCTGAAATAACATTTCAAAGGACGAAAACAAGAAACAAAAGGTTTGCAACGATTCTAACGATCTATATTTTTATCGTTAAAATTTTAACGCTTCATGACGCGTTATAAACGTTTATTCTCTAACAGTGTAACATCTTTTCAATGGATTTTCTTTTTCGAGTAAAATTTCATAATAAAATAGTAATATTTGTTATATGATATGATATAGGATGATAGCCATAGGCTTTTGAAAGTATATAAACATGATGTTCAGGTTTAGTTTAAAAAATATTTTGGTAATGTTTAAAGAGGATCAAAAATACCTTTGGTCTCACGTTGCCTAGAGCTGTACATACATACCTACATACACAATACGTCCGTTATATCTTTCTCTATGTGAGTATTGTATGCAAATAATGTGTCTGCTTTGTATGTATGGAGAATTCTTTGCTGAAAAAACGTTTGTGTGGAGATTATAGGACTGTATGGTAAGATGTTAGATCTCAATTACGTTAATTGATTTGTGAGGCAAGAGAAAGAAATGTTTTCATACTTTGTATATAGAGTCTGGCTACTGATTGATACTGGATAATATGTGGTGGATTTAGTTATCATGCTTTGTTTAGTAGAGAGGGAGAGAGGGAGAGAGAGAGAGAGATGCCAACATTTTAGTTAATTCTATCATTTTTTGTTAGTCGAAAACATTTCGCTGATGTGTATAGTTTTTATCATTACGCTTGCTCCACACATCAGGCAGAGAGTAATTGTCTGACCAGCTAGCCTGCCTGCCTGCCTGCCTGCCAGCCCAGCTCTCAAAGCAGACCAGATTTGTGCAGCAACTCTCACTATATGTGTATATGTACCAACATACAACCAACAACAAAAATCATTTATAGAAAAGAAGGAAAATATCCTCTTTTTTTTTATCATGCCAACAAACTTTCATGAAAATATTCACAATCTTTTCCGATTGAACTAATTCTATCATAAGTTATGTTCAGTTCATCAATTTTTTGATTTGCCTGTAGTATGAATGTCAATTCCACTTTTTCCCCCTTAATTTCTAAAAACCATCTGACTGACGGACGACGTATGTCATTTGTTGCCTGGAAAAAAATATTCTTTATTTTGGATTTTTTTTTTTTTTTGACACGAAAAGATAAGTTATGAAATTTATTCCAGATATGTAATTATAGCATAAATGTTGATAAATTGAATAAATAACTGGTTTTAAAATATAATATTTAGCCAATATAACATAATTATTATGCAATATAGCATGAATTATGTTGTAACAAATAATTATTGCTGAAAATGAACTAGTATAATTATTAGGTAGTTACGTTTCTTAATATGCATATGTCTAGATTTGTGACAACATAATTTATGCTATATTGAACATACAACATAAAAATTATGTTGTGCTTTGTGCAGTATAATTATTTATGAAATTTTAAAATATTAACATTTATTCTAAATGACATAAATTGTGCTTAAATTAGTAAATAATTTTATCTTAATAGAATACATCTCAGTAATATAATTTGAAAATAAATAACTAAGGAAAATAAATAAAAAGGTCAATTTTTGTAAAAGATAAAAAACACTTTAAAAAAAAATTTCATGTAACAATTTTGTTAAAAACCGCTTATCTTAATATGGTTTATGTTTTAAGTGCATTTATATTAAGAAATCTTATTAAAAATAAAACGACCATAAAATAAAATTTGACAAAAAAAAAAAAAAAAAAACTCCTGCTCGGCTATAATATATAACACTTACCGTAATTGCACATTGTAAAACTTTTATATTAAATAAAACACTAGGATCATAAAAAACTGCGTGATAAACATATAACAAAAAAAGTAATTACCCCATACAATCTAGCATGTCATTTTAAAACATTTTAATTAAATACAAATGTAATTATCATAATGCAGTCATAAATTTTTTTATCATTTTATATACTTTGAAATTTCTTAAAACATGTGAAATTTATCTTTTTTATTTTTTAAATTAAGAATAATTTGGTTGTTAATTTTATGAGTTTGGTATCACCCACAGTGGCACAATATACGGTTTTAACACGCATGGTTTTACATACAGCATGGAGAGAGAGAGAGAGAGAGAGTAAAGAATTCTTACATATCATTCTTAACACTTAAGTTTTTTTTTTTTTTTTAACAATTGCAAGCATAATTATGTTTGTCTCAAGTATTTATTATTACTGCGAGATATTTCACTGTAGGTAAAGCAGGTAACATTTGCAGTAACAGTTGACTATCTATAGGGTGTGTACGCATGACGTCATTCTGAATGCGTTTGAGTAATGAGTAACATTGTTCAGCATAGGACAAAAGTAGTTTTTGGCTATTTTCTTTATAAAATTAGCTATTTTTTCGTTGTAATTATTTTTCTTGCATACTTAAAAAGCTAATTATACCTGTTAACAGCATCAATGCTCTCAAAAATATGGCAAAGTATTTTAAAACTGGCAAAATGAGTCATGAGTCATACTGGTTCATGCTATTTAGCGCTCATTTATGGCGTCAACTTTAAATTGAATGAAACCACCCTATATAATAGAGCAGTGCAAAGCAAGCATTGCATTAAAAATATGTTTTGTTTGTTTCAAAATTACTTCATGTCAAATCAAAACTGTATATTTGTCTCCACTCTCTCACTACAAAAAAGCAAAAAAAAAAAAAATTAATAATAATAACAATAATATTTCTCTATAATTTTTGGAAAAAAATTGTATATTAAAATTGATAATTCTAGCAATGTATAAATTTAAATTATATAATATATATGTTATTTCAATGTTTATCTCCTTTTTGCTTATGTAAAGCTTAATTGTAATGTTGTGGTCAAGGTTTTGTAAAATAGGGCTGTCAAGCCCTCACAACGCCTTAATAAAGTTACTTATTATCATTATTATTACATTCTATAACATATCGAGAAAAGTTACGTTCTCTATGTTTAGCTCTTTTTAATTTCACAATTTTAGGTGTATATATTTTGAGACTAATTTTCAACTTTATATATTTTGTACGTAGAAATTAAATTTTATGTTTAAAGTTTTATAAATCCAAGTTGTATTATGCGTACAGTCACGCGAGGCAAGGGTAGCTATGGCAAGGTTATACCAAGCGAGGGTAACGTTAGCGACTTCAGCACGTCTATATGTTATACAGTGCTGGTAGAACGCGAGTCAAGCCGCACTGAGTGAGTGCCAACTTTGACTTTTTAACTTGAAGCTATCAACCATGCAAGCACGCAGCCTGCATAAACACTGCTTGCTACATTATGTAATGTTCAATTTGGCGTATGTGTATGTATGTACTTAATGCAGGTGAAAATCACATCGTTAAAAAAATAATTGTCTATTTCTCTCTCTCTCTCTCTCTCTCTTGATCGATCGATTGATCAGTCAACGCTGATAAACTCAAATTTTAAACACACAATTTCCAATTTTTGAGTCCCTTTTTTAAATATTTTTTGAAAGTCTCAAAATGATGTCAAAGGTTGCCACTTTTTCCTACATGCATAATTTGCAGCCTGTGACGTTCATATTTCGATCTTCAAAAATTTAATACAAATACTTAATAAAATTAAAAATTAGAATTTCCGATATCAATTGATTCGGGACAATGTACAGTACGTACTCTTTTAGAATATGAATTAAAGTAACCTCTAAAATTTGTTATAGTCTTACTTATTGCTATATTGTAGAGCACAAATGTTGCTATTATTTTGTAATAACACAAGTCATTATGCTGAACATGTTAACTACTATAATTATGTTAGTATAATCACTGTACAATATAGCATACATTATGTTGCTACATTGAACACTTGCCATATTGTAGAGCACAAATGTTGCTATTATTTTGTAATAACACAAGTCATTATGCTGAACATGTTAACTACTATAATTATGTTAGTATAATCACTACATACCATGAATTATGTTGTTATGCATAAATGCTGCTGCATTGAGCTAGCATAGTAATTATTTTTGTACTTGTATTTCTGTTATTCTATTCTCTCTCTCTCTCTCTCTCTCTCTCTCTCTCTCTCTCTCTCTCTCTCTCTCTCTCTCTCTCTGGCCTTCAATATATTTTACTCCCTTTTCACACATAATGATTTTTTATACATTGACCTGTTTGTAAAAACCTCATGGTTTTTTTACTGTTCTGTATCACCGACAAATAGGAAAAGCACGTACAGTATTATATTATTAAATCAACAACATGGATATCTATTTTATATACAGTATAGCAAACAATTTGGATGCTTTATTATGGACTTAAATTGTTTGATGTAAAAACTTTGTTTAAAGATCTTCCTTAAGATGATTGATTACCAACAGTTTTCATTCACGTAAAAAAAAAATTCACAATTTTGTTGTTGAATTTATTTCTTATACAACAATAATACAAGAAAAATAATGCAAGAAAAATATATTAGGAAAATTTACGCTCGTAAATCTAGCTAAAAATTTTTTTTCACCTTTGCGTTTTTTTTTTTTTTTTAATTTTTTTTTTTTAGATTTCTTGTATCTAAAACATAAACAGAAAACTGACAAACTTTATGTTGCCATTTAAATATGATAAAAGTTTTGAGAATCTGTGACCATCAGATAAGAGAGAAAATAATTTTTGAAATTAACATGGGCTCTTATGAAACTAATACTTTGAAAAATCATAACTTTAGCGTGATGATCCCCCCCCCCCTCTCCCCGTCCACTCATTTTTGAAGTTACCTTGTCCTAATATATCGCTGTGCAAAATCTCAGATTTTTCTTTCTTTGCAACTTTTTAGTCAAATCCCGCAGTAGCTGATTTCAAGACTTAAACTCATAGACCTCATTATACAACATGCGCTTTTTAATGAGATCCACTAAATGAGATCCACGAGAGAGCGTGAAAATACTGTAAAGTATGCAATTTGCGTGGCTATTCATGTTAATGACGTCAGAAACATGCAAAAACTAGTATGAAAAAATTGTTGGATGAATAAATCGAAATTTTCTGATCACTGCTACGGAGCTACAGTTGGGTTTTAATACAAAATTAAGTTATTTATGTAAGTCCCATCAAGTGTTTTGTGATATAAATGCTTATATTTTCTTCTGGTCTATTACTTTAAGTATTTTTAAGCTAGGATATCTTTAAGAGATGATTTTGTTAAACGAAGGTCGATCACTATACCTTACATGACGTCACGTTTTGTTATCTACCCTGCATTGGTTGGTTTGGTACTCACCTAGAACATAAGAAAATCACACATTAATTTCATTGCAAATAATTAACATATTCAGTTCATAAAGTTACTGGTTTACAACATATCTTTTTCAATGCAAGCTAATTGACATTAATTACATTGACTTACACAATATGTGTTCATTGACTTACATATTTTGGCCCGAATACCTTCCGTTATTATTATTATTTTTATTCTCACTAAATATTCAAAATAAATTAACTAATAAAAGGCTATAGTATTGATGTAAGTATGATGAGTAACCAGTGATATATGGCTACTACCTTAAAGGTCTCCTGGCGTCAAAGAATTAATTTAAAAACGTAAAAATCATGAGCTGGGACTATTATTTATACACATATTATATCTTTCAATCCTTCTGTAGCCTCACAAACTGGTGTTGAAAAACTGTAAAGTAGGCAATTTTAGGAATTCATTACGTCAACAATTCCGGGTCTAAAATAGAAATTGTAGCGCGGGTTGCCTACTTTATAAGTTTTCTCCCTAGTTTGTGAGAGTACTGAAAGGCTAAGGCACAAAATATGTGTATTTATAATAGTCCTATCTCATGATTTATCATTGAGAGGAAATTTGTTCTTGAGACCAGGGGCTCTTTAACATTATAGTGTATGCGCTGTACCACATTTCTCTAGTACTCATATCATACACTGGTAGAATGTAAACATTTAAAGTCGAATCGAATTTTAAGGCACATTCAATCACAATAGAGATTAGTGTATAGTATAAGCATGAATGTTTAGAGACAATGTTACCAGCACACGTAAATTATAAATTAAGTGACTTATGCTGCATATTTATATGTAATTATAGCATAAATGGTGCTAAATTAAAACAATAAAATTTTTTCCTATATAACAGAATATTTATCTTTGTATAACATTATCGCTGCGAAGTATAGCATAAATTATGCTACATTGAACAAATTCAACTGAAAATTAGTTAGCATAATAGAAGAAAAAAATTACTTGTCAACACTGTAACAAGTATGCACGCGCACTCGCACCGAGAAAGAAGGCTATGATAGCCGAGATATGAGTTTGACTTTAAATCAAAGTGACAGCATCACAGAGACGTTGATACACCTTGAATATTTATTTATGTATAACTAACATCCCAAAGTTATTAAATCAATTATCACTGTAGTGATATCATACATACAACTTGAGTAAAAAAATAATTAGTGAGTTCCCCAATGCTATCAGTATACGACAATCCTTTCTCGGCGAAGATGCCACGGCCCTTTTGAACTAAAACATCAGATGGCAAATCTATAGTTTTTTATTTTTGTCAAGCAGGATATTTTTACAGTGTAGGTATTTAACAAATACGTAATTTTTACAGTGTAGTTATATTACAAATACGTATAAATATATTTGTTGCGTAAATACGGTAAATAATACTGCTGCTGTCATCAACTGATACCTACTTTTTTAAATTAACATAAACCTGATTGGCTCACTGTTTATATGTACCTCCCCCTCCCCACCTCACTTTAACTGTCATTATTTAAAACTCATCGATGCAAAAAAAAAAAAATCAATCAGACTTAAATTTATATGACAAAAATTATTAATCAATGATGAACGATGATATTTAGTAAATTATTTTATGGAGCAATTGAGTATAAAATAAAACATGGAATTAAAAATATCATAATATTATATTTTAAAACAAGTAAATATTTTTTTATAATGAGAAATACCACGAAAATCCTATTTAATCCCAAATTGATTCTGTTTTGTTTTTTTGACGTGAAATTTTTTGATTACAGCTCGGAATATTCTAGTTTGACGTATATCAATTTTGTTCTAATCGATACACATTTTAATTGCCTATGTAAATTGAGAAGTTTGGCATACTTTTGTGATTGAAAGGTGACAACAAACAAGTTTTTAATTATAAATCAACAACAATGTTAATCCCATTGTCAAATATTTACAATAATAATATTGTAGCAAAATATTTATATAAAATATTATCAAGTGTGATAATTTTTATTTTAAAGGGATACTAGTTAAAAAAAAAATAACAAAAAATAAAAACGTAAAACTCATGAGAATAATTTATAATTTATACACATTCTCTCAACCCTTCTGTAGCCTCACAAATTGGGGTTCAAGAAATTGAAAAGTTGACATTTTTTAGAATTCATGAAGTAATGAATGCTGGACCTTTAGACCGGTTGCACTCATATTTAAGAGGCACAATTTTGTTGGTCAGGAATACATAGGCCAGCATTAGAAAAACGTCATTTTTATTTTTTTTAATAGCAAAAGAAGCTTCAAATCTCAATCAAAGCCTTATTTATAGCTACTAATAAGTTCGAAGAACATGAGAAAAATTCGTTCAGTTGAAATAAACTCTTTTTATGTGAAAAATTAGGAGAAATGATGTTTCCCCTATACTGGACAATGCATTAGGCACCACAAACATGGCAACAAAGCGCAAGGATGTGCTAGGGGTCTATACAATATAATTTGTAAAGCAGGTTGTCTACTTTAAACATTTTCTCCCCAGTTTGTGAGAGTGCGCTGAACTGGCGCTGAAACATACAGTAGTTATAATAATGTGTATTTATAGTAGTACTATATCTCACAGTGTATCCTCTTTAGTCCCAGTATACAATACAATGGACATCAGATAACACAATAACAAAATATGGCAAGACAAAAAAATAAAATAAACTTATTATATAAAAAAAATTATAAAAAAATTAAAAATTGCGAACAAATTGAGAAAAAAATCAAAATTTGGACCAGAATACGCCCTTGAATTTACACGTTTTTTGAAAACTATTTTGAGCATTCTAGAGTGGGTAGGGGGTCTGCAAAAGTAAAAAAACATTTTTAACTAAAGAGACATATTTTTGTCATTCTGCAGAGCCGCACAAAAACGCGGTTAAAATTTACGACAATGAAATACTTTTTTTTAAAAAAAGTCGGGGACTGGACAAGTTATTATTATTTTTTTAGGTCATTAACTATTTAATTGAACCGGATAGACCTCATTTTATTTCTATATAATGTTTACTGTTGAGAGTTAAATGTATTGATGTCTGCAAGGGGCCATGCAGTCAGTCCTGGCAGTGCAAGGTGGTAGTGGTCCACTTCAAGTCAGAGATTCACCTCATTTCATTATTTTGTATTAAATCACACGTCATTGCGTTTTTGCAGCTCATTTTCATGCAAAACATGGACTTAACAAGAAAATTGTTTCCCACACTTTTTTTCTTCTTATTTTCTCATTTATTTATTCTTTTTAGTTATCATTATTTCGTACAAAAAATTATTTCTTATAAGCTAAGTTAAGACATCACATATTTTTGTGTTATATTTTTCAGTTTGCAGGTATAGATTATTATTTGAAGTGACCACAAGAGGAAAGTAAATCAATAACGACTACTTGATCTTCACCCTCTCGAGACATGGTACTATTTTTAGCCCAGTGTGTACACAGTGTCACCTCTCTCTCTCTCTCTCTCTCTCTCCTGGCCTAGCAGTGTGTGAGGCTGCGACACATAATACTTGACTGAGTTGGGGATGTCACTACGTCCACTCAATATCACATTTCACACCCCCTGAACACCCCTAACTAACCCCCTAGTAAGAGCAGTAACACTATACGCTCTAACATTAGTATTTCAATCTATGAAAATAATGAATGAATTAGAGAGTCAGAATTAGAGAATATTTTAAAAGTTACAACTTTTTACGTGTAAAGCTAATAAAAACAAAATATAACATTAATTCTATGTACTAATGTCTTTACTAAATACAGATAAAAATAAATGTGTAATAATTATGCTATCTCAATTTTTATCAACATTTATTCTCTACAACATAAATGCTATACTGTGCAAATATATGTTGCATTGCAAAAATATTTTTTAGATATCATAACTATTTATGCAATGGAGCTCATCGGTTTAGCGCGCGGGGAGACGCTGGAAATGCTAAAGGTCCCCTATATGGTGAAAAACTCGTTGTTGTTGTTGTTGTTGTTGTTGTTGTTGTTGTTGTTGTTGTTGTTTTTTTTTGCGATTTTTGTGAAAACTACTCTACTGATTTTTCAGCAATTTAAATGACAAATACTAGACATACTTTTACGTGTTTTAAGACATACACAATTTTTAAGAATTTTTTAAACCGATAACCTCCATTCCAATGAAGCAACAATTTAAATAAACATGAATACAAAATAAATTACGTAAATCATGTTAACATGGGCAGCATAGGAACATAACTTGTTTTGCTAGTTTAAAAACAAAACACTATACAATATTTTTGAGAGCATTGATGCTGTAAATATGTTGAATTAGTATCTCAAGTATGTGAGAAAAATAACAATAACAAAAAATGAACCGATTTTTCAAAGAAAACTGCCTTAAACTACGTTTATCCTATGCTGAGCAATGTTATTCACTACTCCAGTATGGCCTCCAAGTGCATTAAATATGACGTCATCCGCATACACCCTATAGGGGAAAGAATAAATTACGTAAATGAAGTTTATCCTATGCTGAGCAATGTTATTCAGTACTCCAGTATGGCCTCCAAGCGCATTAAATATGACGTCATCCGCATACACCCTATACATAATAATGCTATACAGTAATATTGAGTCTAGTTATAATTGATACAAAGATATTTTCTTTGATATTCAGCTCACTTTGAGCACTTAGCCGCCACAATACAATGCACAACCTCACTGAGTTATTATTTGTTCTAGTTCTGTTATCGTTTTCTTTGTCATCGTTGTATTAACCTCACGTTAACTGCAATGCAGCCAAACCAGTCCAGTACCTTGTGGTCAGCAGTTTATCAATAATAGCTCATTGTACTTTTCAACCTTATCTGATGGTCATAGCTACTCCAATCAAACTTACTTTTTGTTCACTCAAAAATTTGATGCATTACTTTAGTTACGAATCCTAACCTATTTAAGATATACATACACTTTTGAGTTATTATGAGTAGCTAAAATAATAATTTAGCAAATTATTAAAAAATAGCTAATTTAAGTGTTTTTTAAGCTATTTTAAGTTAAAATAGCTATTGTTAATAATTTGACAAAATGCATTATTTTAGCTACTCATAATAGCTGAAAAGTGGTTATTTTAAATAAGTTAGGATTCGTAACTAAAGTAATGCACTACTTTTTAGAGTGTTATTGACTTTCATAGGATGTATGCGCGTGACGTCATATTTATTACCCTTGGGTGCCATATTGGAGTAAAGAATAGCATTACACAGCATAGGACAAACTCTGATATTGGCAATTTTCTTTGGGAAATCGGTTAGTTTTTAGTTATTATTTTTCTTACATACTTGAGTTACTTATTCAACATATTTACAGCATTAATGCTCTCAAAAATATGGCTTTAATATTTTTGAACGGTCAAAATGCGTCATTTTCCTATGCCACCCATGTTATTGAGTTATCCAACATGACGTTGACTTTAACATGAATGCATACACCTTATACACGAGGTGTCTAACGTCCCCACCTCAACGTGGCAGGTTTGAAACATAAAGAAAAAATCAGAGCAGGCAAATGAACTGCCCTGGTTAATAAAGTTTTTTTTTATTTTTTTTTTATTATTTCCATAAAATGTTTTGCAGCTTACAGCCTTAGAATGTAATTTCCAAGTATAGCGTGCTCGTGGCTTACTTTACGTGCATAACGACACCTAGCTATTTCTCTTACCTGATCCCGAGCACTGATTACAAAAGCTAAAATAATGTATTATATTAAATAATGTATATAATAACAAATGTACACGATAACAAAGCAATGCGCACAAAAAATGTTGAAATAATTCATTTTAATTTTAAACAAGTAATAACATTCCAACATAAGATAAGAAAGGTGTGAAAATACTTCACTTAAAATGTCAGATAAGAAATTATTATAATATAACCTTACTTCATATAAATTATACAAGTAAGTAACTTGCTAGCAAAATTTATTTAAATAATTTATTTAAATGTTCTATATTTTAAAGAGAATTTGAATTATAGGTGTCGTAATTATATACAAGGCCTGTATTTCTATAAATTTTCAAAGTTTTATTTATTATTTTTTTATTTTAAAGAAGTTGTGGACAATCATCAAAATCTCAGAACCCAAATAATTGATTCTTTTTAACGATTTGTATTAAATCGAATTAAAAATTAATTTTTTTTTAATTTTTAGTGTTTTATAATTTGTATTAACCGTATTTATTTATTCAGAAAAAAACAAATATATATTTGTATTTTTTTAAAAAAATTATTTTTTAATTGAATAGATATATATATATATATATATATATATATATATATATATATATATATATATATATATATATATATATATATATATATATATATATATATATATATATATATATATATATATATATATATATATATATATATATATATATACACACACACACATATATATAATGTTAAAATACAGAAAACAACAATTGTTTACATTGCATTTTACTATTTTTAAGGGCAAAATTTAAATATTAGACACAATTATTTTATCATAAATTAAAAACTCACATTATATAAAACCAAAAATAGAAACATTATTTGGGCAATCTTTTGTTTTTAAATTAAAAATAGCATGGCTCGGTAGATGTTTTATCTATTTCAATTTAACTAACCATATGTATGCCCAATAAACCGATTAATCGATCTACTGAAAAGTTATTTCAATAATTACGATTTTTTTATTTTTTGATAACAGATAACAAACCCCTAAGGATGAGTGATTTTTTATACTCCTTTTTATTTTATATTAAAATATATATTAATCACTTTTGTATTAAAATTCAGGATATTAAATACTTATATAAGATTTTTAATTGAAATAAAAAGTTATTAATTATTTTCTCTAAAAGTCATTTCCTATTGCGTACATCTGAGAAAAAAAAAATTCATAAACATGTTTCCATCAATGTAATTTATATGCAAAGTTTCTCTTTGTGCAAAATAAAATCAAAAGTCTTAAAAAACAAGAAACTACTCAAAATCAAATTCTCAAAAAAAAAAAAAAAAAAAAAAAAAAAAAATTTTAGGAAGTAGCAATGTAATTATTTATATAGGTTATACACAAAAAGTGAGAACAATTAGTAATTCGTTAATTAAGTTAATTAGTGTGGCTCACGGTAGAGCTAGACAATTAAATAAAATTTCTCGGTGAAGCTCGGCCCTTGTACCACGTCTGCACGAGGCTGTGAGCCGGCTGGCTAGAGAAAAAAAAGCTGCGTACGGAGCACAGTATAGGGATACTGGTTTTACTATGGTACGGAGAAGTTTTTTTATTTCCGCTTGACATGAAGTGAGAGAGAGAGAGAGAGAGAGAGAGAGAGAGAGAGAGAGAGAGAGAGAGAGAGAGAGAGCACAAGATTGCAGTACACTGAAAAAAAAACGTAGTAAAGTTTAAAACTGATGAAATTCTAGTGCATATAGAGTATACCTAAAATTATACATAATCCAATACTAGAGATTAAATACACAGAATATTTATTCACTACAAATAGTACGCGAGCACTGCATTGAGAATATACTGCACGAAATGAATAAATTACGTAATTTATGCTGTATTTATGACATTATAGCATAACTGAAGCTAATTTAGAACAGCATTACTAGTTGTACTCTATAACATAATAGTTATGCTATGTAACATAGTTATTATGCAGTACACAGTATAATATTATGGAATTTTGAACAAATTGTGCTGAAAATGAGCTAGCATAATTATTACGTATTTATTTTTATCCGTGTGTCTACCACTTTTCACTAGTAGACAGTACCCAAACATTATAGTACCTTCTATATACTTTTTACCGTATTTCACTGGTATAGACATTACCCATTTACTATATATATTGGTATGTACAGTACACTGAGAAAAACAAATACGTAATAATTATGCTAGCTTATTTTCAGCACAATTTGTTCAATACAGTATGATTTATGCTATATTGTATAATAATTATGTAATGTAGTATAACTATTATGTTATATAGCATAATTATTTATATTGTTCAAATGTAGCATAATTTATTCTATGATGGCATAAATGTAGCATAAATTAGTTAATTTATTATTTTCGTTTATGTAGTGAATAAATATTCACTGGTAGAGAGCAATTTCTATTATAGTATTGAATTATGTACAGGGTGTTTACAAAAAAACGCACGATTTAAATCTTAAATTTAGACTAGAAGGTAAGTGAGAAAAATAATGTTTTATACATCAAATGAAAGCCTCAGTTTTGACATTTTAAAAAATGTGTACAGTTTTATTTTTCGTCAAATCGTTTAGTTTTTATTCGCGAAATGGCGCAAAATGCCAATTTGCCAAAACGCCCGCCTTTTTTCTTGCATTTTCAAGCGTGTTTTTTCTCAGTAAGCGAAAACATAAAATGTTTACTGATCAACACAAGGCACAATGCGTTCTTTGGTATGAAAATTCAATGTCTCCTACGGCAGTTCAAAGGACATATCGTGTTACATATCAAGTGGATTATCACCACGTATTGGTGTCACTGAGTGGATAGCTGCAGTATTGCGTTGCTTGAGGTCTCTGATATTTCGCACTGGAGTTTTAAATGCAACATCTTTTACGTATCCCCAGAGGAAGAAGTCAGGTGGTGTTAGGTTAGGAGACCTTGGAGCCCATGCTGTTGGTCCATCGCGACCCAGCCATGTCTGGTTTAGGTACTCTCTAACCGCCAGTGCCCAATGCGGTGGAGCGCCGTCTTGCTGGAATGTCAAGTCAAAGCCCAATTCCTTCTGAGCTTGAAGCAGCTGAGGTACAGCGTTTGTAAAATGTCAAGTAAGAATTTCACCATACTGTAGCCTCGTGGAAGAACAATGGTCCAATAATGCGATCAAAGAGAACACAGCACCAAACATTCACCTTCTGGCTATCTCTCTCATAAGTGCGAGAAAAATCAGGTCTCTCTGAACCCCAGAATATCGTTTTGCGAGAAGGTACGTGGTGATTATCCACTTGATATGTAACACGATATGTCCTTTGAACTGACTGCCGTAGGAGACATTGAATTTTCATACCAAAGAACGCATTGTGCCTTGTGTTGATCAGTAAACATTTTATGTTTTCGCTTACTGAGAAAAAACACGCTTGAAAATGCAAGAAAAAAGGCGGGCGTTTTGGCAAATTGGCATTTTGCGCCATTTCGCGAATAAAAAATAAACGATTTGACGAAAAATAAAACTGTACACATTTTTTAAAATGTCAAAACTGAGGCTTTCATTTGATGTATAAAACATTATTTTTCTCACTTATCTTCATGTCTAAATTTAAGATTTAAATCGTGCGTTTTTTTGTAATCACCCTGTATAATTTTAGTTACTCTCTATGCGTTATATAGTTTGATGTATGCGCACGTGAATGTTTAGAGACGATGTTTAGTGACTATACTGCTATCCTCTACTACTACGTATTCTCAGTGTATTAGAGTATATATTTGTTTTTCAAGTGTAGGAAGGCAGGTAATACGCAAGTATAAAGTGACGTCACTTTATCTGGGGTCATTTTGTCAAATCGACTCATAAATCCAATTTCATCCTCTCTCTTTTACTTCAGCACACTTTCCTGCCATTATGCTCCTTGTTCGCTTACTAAAACGCACTTTTATTTTTTTTTCTTTTCAATATCCGCCTTTTTAAGATTGATAAAATTAAAGTATGTAGGGAAGAAAAAAGAAAATCAATTTTTACTTGAAATTGAATAGGTTCGTAATATCATTCATTATTTTTACCATGGAACTTTTTTTTCCGGTATTTATTTTGTGTTTTAACATTGCATGCAACTTGAAACGTTTATCTTTTGTTATAATAATATTAATTACTAAAAATTTATACGGGTCTTTTCCAACCCTTTGTAGTATATTACATGACCCTTGGTCATTTTATGTATGTTACTAATAATAGATAAATACAACAATTTTAACGTATAACAATACAAATAAATTTACCCATTTTTAGGATAGGTACAGGTTCAGATAATCTTAATTTAAAATTATAAGTTTCGTTAAACAAGTTGTATTTAGGGAATAACAGTAAACATTCCAAAACTATGATATATATATATATATATATATATATATATATATATATATATATATATATATATATATATGTTTATACACGGAAAGAATAAATTACGTAATTTTTGCTAAATTTATGTCATTATAGCATAAATGATGATAAATTAGAATAACTTAAATAATTATGCTATACAACATAATTTTTATATAATATATCATAATTATTATGCAATATAGCATAAAATATACCATATTTGATCAAATTATGTTGAAAATGAGCTAGCATGATTATTACGTAGATATTTTTGTCCGTGTAGAGAGAGAGAGAGAGAGAGAGAGAGAGAGAGAGACAGAGAGAGAGAGAGAGAGAGAGAGAGAGAGAGAGACAGAGAGTTGTGCTCCTGATATTCCACTATTACACAAATGCTGTGTTAAATAAACACTCAGCAATATAAAAACAATAACATGCTTTTAAAAATATGAAAAATTGTACATTTCAATTTGAATGTTTCTTTTGTACTAAATGTTTACAGTAAAAACATTTGGACAATCAAGTTTTCTGCAAGTGTGTTTTCACAGTTCGAATACTAACAACAAAAAGCAATAAAATACAAAATATTTAACATTAAAGATTTTATTTATAACAGTAAGTAACATAGCAAACTTGAAATGATAACATTTATTCGTAAACTAAATACGGTTTCTTAAAAATAAAAAATATATTATTATCTTAAAAAAAAAAAAAAAAAAGAGAGAGAGAGAGAGAGAGAGAGAGAGAGAATTTTTCCACGGAAAGAATATAAAGTAACTTATGCTGTATTTATGTCATTATAGCATATAATAATTGCAAAATTGTAACATCATAAATAGTTAAATTACATTAATATTGAAATGTACACATAAAAAAAAACGTAATAATTATGCTAACTCATTTTTCAGCTAAATTCCATTATGACATAATATGTATGCTATACTGCATAATAACTATGCCACAAAGTATAAATATAATTGTACATCATAATAGAGCTTATCGATTTAGCACGCGGGGAGACGCGAGGAAAGCTAAGGGTCCTCTACATTAACATTACGCTTATATGGGAAAAACACGTTTTTTTGTGATTTTTGAGAAAACTACTCCACCGATTTCGGATAAATTTAAATGAGAAATACTAGACATACTTTTACGTGTTTTAAGAACAAGCCATAGAAATTTTTTAGGAATTTGTTAAACCGATAACCTTCTTTGATTTATGTTGTTCTAATTTAAAATTATTTATGCTTTAGTGACATAAATTTAGCATAAATTACGTAATTTATTCTTTCCTTGTAACATAGTTATTAATCAACGTAAGTTTTGCATATTGAACAAACTATGCTAAAATTAAAACAGAGTAATTATTTTGTAATTATTTATATCATGTTAAATGCAGCTTATTTATATTACACAATTATAGCATAAATTATCTTCTTATAAAAATGTTAGTACAACGGAACTATATAGCATAAATATTTCGTATTTATTTTGTCTTCTTAAAGCTTTGAAATATTTTTTTGTAGATAACAATTTGAATAAATGATAAATTCTTGAAGCCTTTTTTTTTCTTTAAGAATGTGAAAAGCTTGCAAAGTTTGCTATATAGGACTTAATCCAGTTGAAAGTTACGAACTTCATTCGAGTTTTATCCCGAGTCTCCGAATGTTATAGCAGGTCACGTTCTCTCTCTCTCTCTCTCTTACTCTCTCTCTCTCTCCAGCCACCCCATCATATTATCATACAGAAATTATTTATATCCTAATGCCGCCTTCACGATATTTTTAATAAAATATAGAATTTTAACTAAGCTATTAATTTTAAAGTAAATTAAAAAAAAAAAAGTATCTGTATTAAAATTTATAGTTTTTTAAACTTGATAAAAAAATATAATAATTATAAAAAATCAAATTAAGTAAAGTAATTTTATGTAAGAAACCATTAAACTATATAATAAAGAATATTAATAATTATTATAATAATAAACTAATGAGTTCCGTTTGAATTATTTTCTTTTGTAAATCAATATACTTTATACACGGAAAATAAATAATACTTAAGGCAAGTAAATGCACTAGGTAGACATATAACCTAAAACAGGTATTATTATACTACAATAAAACCTAATGCAGGTGCAATATGCTACAATAGTGGTACAATATGCTACAAATCCTTAAGTTAAAAAAAAAAAAAAAAACATACACGTTTTCTTCCATCTAATAAATATTCCTAGTAATAAAAGTTTATTCCACATAAATATATAGACTGTAGGTACTGTACATGTTTATGAGACATAGACCGTAGTATAATTGAGACATAAGAAAGCTACTGTCGTGTATGTATCACATAAAACACGCGCTACAATAAGGTCAAAGTATATAACAAAACTTAATAATGTCTTTCTTCACAACATTGGCTAATTTGAAGTCTAGTAAATTATACATTAATGTAGAAAATTATTACGAACACGCCTTAATTATAAGACAATTGGTCGAAATAAAGAGATTGGTGTTTAGGTCACTGAGATAAAGAAGTATTTTGTACGCCAAATTATCTGTTACATTTAATTACTATAGACCCCTTTCACATCCTTGCGCTTTGTCGCCATGTTTGTGGTACCTAATATATTGTCCAGCATAGGGGAAACATCATTTCTACTAATTTTTCACTTAATAAAAGTTTATTTCAAGTGAACAAATTTTTCTCATATTCTTCGAGCTTATTAGGAGCTAGAAATAAGGCTTTGATTGAAGTTTGAAGCTTCTTTTGCAATTAAAAAAGAAAAAGACGTTTATCCTATACGATGGCTTATGTATTCATAACCAGCAAAATGGCGGCTCTTAAATATGATTAATAATATTAATTAGTACTAATAATACTATTAAATATATGTTATTTCATGACGAGTTACATTTAATTTGAGGATTTTACGTATTTTTACCTGAACACCAATCTGAGCCCCTGCCGCTTTCTAAAGAAAAGGGTAAAAATACATTGCCAGGTAAAAACAGCGTTGCCAAATCATGAATGAATTCTTTAGGAAGAGGCATCGTCTTTGATGTTAACTTTATGAAGTCCGGGAGTGTACACTCCTCCGGGTTTAAAATTACCCATCAAAGAGAACACACTTTCTTTAGAAAATGGTCAACATGTCATCTTAAGTGACAGCAGCGTTGCCAGATTTAACCTTCACTACAATGGAGCTACAGGTGTTCCACGAGGTTAAATCTGGCAACACTGCTGTCACTTAAGATGACATATTGTAAGTGACTGCAGTGTTGCCAGATTTAACCTTCACTATCATGGAGCTACAGGTGTTATGTGAGGTTAAATCTGGCAACACTGCTGACACTTAAGATGTTGACCGTTTTCTATAGAAAGTAGCTTCCCTTTGATGGGTAATTTTATAATTGGAGGAGTGTACATACAGTCAATAAAACAACGACATTTGAGTGACACTACAAACTTGCATGAGAAACAAGGAGAGAGAGAGAGAGAGAGAGAGAGAGAGAGGGGCCACTTTCACAACGTCACTTCACAAATGAAGATTTGTCTCACAACACGACGGTGTAAAACAAATGAAAGTCGCACACACACACAAACAAAAGTTTTATTACAAAAGTTTGTGCTGCGATTCCGATGTTCTTAAAAATACAAACTTATATAGGAGAACAAAATATAAACATAGCTACGCAACAAAACATCGATTTTTTTTTTTTTTTAGTTGTATAAATTATTTTTGTAGACATAATGTCGAAATAAATCTTTTATATAAAAGTAGAAGTCTTACATAAATACGTAAATATGATGTCATGACTTTTTGTATGGTTGAAAAATGAAGTATGATTTGTTACTGTTTTATATACTTTACTATGGCAAGAATTTTACTGCAATGAAACAAACAAGCGAAGCAAATAGATCAAATATAGTATATATTATTTCAATATTTTAAAGCCATAGATCACATGAAACAAAATGTTATTATTAATAGTTAAACACAAAATGGGATCTCGAAAATCGATGACAATTTTTACCAAAATGTAAATATAACCCCACAAGAGAGCGTGAAAAACTGTAAAGTATGCTATTTATGTAACAATATTGGTTTCTGACGTCAGAAACATGCAAAAATTAATATGAAAATGCTGTGCAGGTTGCATAAGTCTATTTTTTTTTTTTTTTTTTTTTAATTTTTTATCATTGTTACAGTTGTGTTTTGAGGCAAACTAAAGTTATGTATGTAAGTCCCATCAAGTGTTTTGTGATGTAAATGCTTATTTGCTTAACAAAATAAGTTATTTTGTTCTAAGTTAATACATATTATTAAGCTTATAGTTTCAAAAATTTGGCGAGACAAATGTATTAGAAAAGTTTAATCTGATGTGATGTTACTATGTTACTATATACATATAAGTGAACGTACTGTAAACATACTTAAAAAATAATCAAAGTGTGGAATAAACGTCAAAATTAGCTGCTGTAAACATTATTTTTTTGTTCTAACACTTGTGACGTCATTTTCGTTGTTTTTTTTCGTTACAATTTCAACGCTCAGTGACCTTATAACCGTTAATTGTACAATACTTAAAACACTGTGAATCTGCGTGTACAAGCTTTTGAATGTGTAGATTTTTAGAGGATACACAAATTAACATTAAAAGATTTATGCACAATTAAAAAAAAAAACAAACAAAGA
Source organism: Ecdyonurus torrentis (assembly GCA_949318235.1). Taxonomy (NCBI): domain Eukaryota; kingdom Metazoa; phylum Arthropoda; class Insecta; order Ephemeroptera; family Heptageniidae; genus Ecdyonurus; species Ecdyonurus torrentis. Next base: position 52,328,356 of record OX439128.1, on the reverse strand, counting down.
AAGAAAAAAAAAACATACAAACAAACAAACAAACACAAACAAACAAACATATAAACAAAAACAAACAATCAAACAAAAACATTATAGAAAGAAAGAAACAAACACTCAATTCATATCAAATAAACAAACAAAAACCAAAGCATACGCACACTTGCTGACAAAAACAGAAATGACAAACTTACATTCAAAGTGTCATAAATTTCACACTGTGAAATTTAAACATGTCTGTCAAGAGAATTTGATTCGTGATTCTCTCTCTCTCTTTTTTTTTTTTTTTTGCTAAATTTTATTCCATTGTATGATTTTTGGTGGAAATAATTTATTTTTAAATTCTATTGATACAGAATTTACTATTTTTGAAGCTAAAATTTTATTTAAATAAGTAACTTTTTTATATGTAAAAATAATCTCTCTCTCTCTCTCTCTCTCTCTCTCTCTCTCTCTCTCTCTCTCTCTCTCTCTCTGTGGCATTGATATCTTCCGGATTACGTCCAAATTAATCATGTGTATTTTTCCGCACACAAAAGACTTCTGATATCTATACCATCAAACTTTTCTGACGTTTTCCTCTCTCTCTCGCTCTCTCTCTCTCTCTCTCTCTCTTTCTCTGAAGGCTTTTATTCGCAGTATATAGTTAGGAAAAAAAATGGTGATTATCGATTAGAATTTTTGTTTATTTGTCCCCTTTGGCATTAAAGACCAAACAATGGATATTGGTTCTTTTATATAAATATAAAAATATAATTTTTCAATTTAGTTGTTACCTTTTGTTAATTTATCTATTCACTTAACTCTCATTAAATAATAAAACAAAAGTCCACTGCAAATTACTGTTGCATAAAATCAAAGATTAGCTATTTATACATTTGTAACACGTTTCGCAGTTTATGTATTGTCGTCTATAGAAAATAAATACTCACAACCCTTAGGCACAATCAAACATATAGGGCGTATCCGCATGACGTCATATTTAATGCACTTGTACGCCATTCTGGAGTAATGAATAACATTGCTCAGCATAGGACAAACTTCATTTAAGCCAATTTTCTTTGGAAAATCGGTAATTTTTTTGTTATTGTTATTTTTTCTCACATAATTGAGATACTAATTCAACATATTTTTTACATCATTAATGCTCTCAAAAATATTACCTAATGTTTTTAAAGTGGCAAAATGAGTTAGTTTCCTATGCCACTCATGTTATCCAACATGGCGATGACTTTAACATGAATGCATACACCCTATTGTATTATAGATACACCCATAATATGTATAAATAACTTTTATTTTTTTAAATCTATTATAGTAAATTTAAATTATAATAATTTTAAGTAATATATCATTTTGTTAGGGAAGTTTAAATCATAAAAATTTTCTTTTACAAAAAAAAAAAAAAAAAAAAAAAAAAAAAAGATTCCCCAAGTTTGCACATGTCCCCCTTTGGCATATATTTCTCTCCCCTAAATTTAAGGTCGCTAGTGTTTTGATTTGTCCCCCCCCTCCCCCTGCACCACATCGCGTGATGGCAAGCTAACTCATGTCAAGTGTAACTGCTGACTGCGGAGAACTGACTGCGTATGTGGGGGCGGGAGGGGGGGGGGGGGGCAAGTGTTTCACATTTGTAACATAATTGCCTGGCGTATAATATTTTAATCTATTTCTATACTGTCATATAATAAATAAATAGCAAAATAAACTTCTTTTTATTCATAGAAAAAATATCATAAAAATATAATTTAAATCGCATTAAAAAATAAAAAAAAAAGTAAAAATTGCTTAGAAAAAAAGTTTTATTAAAAGTAAAAAAAGTAGCTGTATTATTATTTCAATCTTCTATTTGAAAGAACTGAAAGAAGTTTACTACAAAATTAGATCATCTTAAAAGCTTGCATAAATAAAAAAATAAATGAGTTTATTTTTATTTTGCTCTCTCTCTCTCTCTCTCTCTCTCTCTCTCTCTCTCTCTCTCTCTCTCTCTCTCTCTCTCTCTCTCTCTCTCTCTCTCTCTCTCTCTCTCTCTCTCTTCATACATTGAAAAGAACGACCATATAATAAAATATAATTATAAATAAAACTTTTATATGAATGCAAATATTTTTCTATAGCGTGTAGTGTATAATAAAAGTGTTTTTAATTCATTCTAAAATACTACTTACTAAATGAACCTTTTTTTTTTTAAAAAGTTTTTTTTTATATATAATATATTATATTTATTAATAATACATAAGTATAAATACTACTTTTAACTGTTTTTTTATGAAACACAATTTAAATAGCTTGCAATTATTTAAATTGCAAACTAATAATAATAATAATAGTAATAATAAAATGAAAAAAAAAATGTAACAATTTACCATGCACCGATTTCTAAAATTGAATAGAAATATTACTTGTGTTCAGTATTTATTATTATATCAGATAAAAAAAACACACACACACACACACAATGCACGAAATAGTTATGAAATAAACGAGATATATTATAAGGTTAAAATTTTAGAATAAATCCCGTAATTTTTTTAAATATCTCGTAGACTAATAATTTTTAAAGTAAGAAATAAAAACACAATATGCTAATAAAGCAGCTTATATAATTGTAGATATATTTCGACAAAAGAGAAGAGAGAGAGAGAGAGAGAGAGAGAGAGAGAGAGAGAGAGAGAGAGAGAGAGAGAGAGAGAGAGAGAGAGAGAGAGAGAAGGCCACGGAGCTTGTTATTATAGCTGTGATTTACGAATAAGGTACCAACTTTATCGCACAACTGGATTTAACAAAAAAGATTTTAAAAACAGATAAATTCGGAGCCGTATTATTTGCTGCTGCAATTTCAACTAATAATGACTTTAAAATTGCTTTTGTTAGCTAAAATATTATTTTATTTTACTTAAATAGATGAAAGAAAAGTAATTTTGAAGTGGTGGCCATTGATTATTATATACGTAATTTGGAGCATTTCTAGAGCCTACTTATTGTGAATAACAAAGACAGTTAAATTATACACGGAAAGAAAAATATATATTATGCACATTTACTATTCGATACACTAAGAGAAAAAATTTTTACCCACAAGATATTGCAATTATATATAGGGCGTGTGCGCATGACGTCATTCTGAATGCTTTTTGATGCTCTTCCTGAGCAATGAATAACATTGCTCAGCATAGGACAAACCTAGTTTTTGGCTATTTTCTTTGGAAAATAAGCCATTTTTTTGTTATTATTATTTTTCTTGCATACTTGAAAAACTGATTCAACCTGTTAACAGCATCAATGCTTTCAAAAATATTGTGAAGTATTTTTAAACTGGCAATATGTGTCATTTTTCCATAATGGCTCATTTTATTTAGCATATACAGTATAAAAATTACATAATATAGTATCTCATGCATCACATACATCCATATTCATGTATTAGATAAATAAACTTTTATATTTTAAAATATCAATGTTTTCTTACAATTAACTCATGCTTTGATGTCACATTAAAATTAATTATGGGACATTATAGAACTTGAAAAAAAAAGTGCTTTTCGAGTAAGTATGCTAAGGATAAATAAGGTCCCTTTATTTTACAACATATATTAAAGTAATCGACGTCCAATAACAAAATATTACGTTGTACATGTGAATAACTTTGTTGTACAAAAAGTTATTTTTCCCCGTGTAAAAAAGTGATCCCACTAAAACATTAGATCGATGTCAATTTAATGTATCCTAAATGTTATGCAACCCGGCGGGCACACAACTAAACTTCCAGCAAACCAGGCGCCCGCCACTTTCTTAACCTAAATTTACTTACAATCCACGGTGCAATTACTATTTATTTAGTTTTATTTGCATTTTAACCATTTAGAAGACAATATCTTGGCAAGGTTTTATTTTATTTACGATCCTATGCAAGCTATTAATGTGGAATTAAATTACTTGGATAATCTTATGCAAGTTAGCACTTATTTAAACTGCCGGCGTCAATTCAGTGTCTCAAAAACACTTTTGAAATTAAATGAGCTGTCTCTTTTTGTACAATGGTTCTTACCGGTGGGGACGTAGTATAAATCAGAAGCGCGCTAGAAAAAGATGCTAATTTCACTTAAACGCTTACAGGGGAAAATTTTTTTTTCTTTTCATTCTTTTTTTTTTTTTTCTTTCTATTTTTAGATTTTTTTTTATTGATATATAATTATATTGTATATTTACAAAAGTGCATCGATTCCTGAAAAAGTTTAAATCTTGCCATATTGTGTTATCGTGCCACACCAATCCATAGTCCGAGTCAAAACATTGTCTTATCTACAAGTAAAGACTTTTCCAATCAATGGAAACAGCACACACGGGCCATACACAGCCCGGTATTCGTCATAACAGCCTAGAGAAACTAATGAAACGTCTAGGCAGGCAGGCCGGTGCAATCACATTAAAAATGGTATAAAAAAAAAAGAGAAAAAAGTTGAAAATTTTATTTTACCAACAATTAAAATAGTCACAAGTAGATACGTAATAATTATGCTTAAATCATTTAGTTAAAAATGTCCCAGTAATATTATTAAACTGGTAAAATTATTTTAGAAATAACTTCCAAGGGTTTTTAGCACGATAATAATAACTGTTATTTGTATTTATTTTAATTAGAAACTTGAAAAACACTTAATTAAAAAGTGTCCATATAACAACTTTATATTAAAACCAAAGTAAGCAGTGTATTGAAGCGAATACATGATGTATGCTCGAATGTAAATTGTATAAAACTTAGAAATACGTACGGTATATGTCGAGATTTTTATTTCACTGTGTTGGGGTTTTCAACTACTTTTGCTCCAACTGTAAGAGCTTTTTTTTTTTACTTTGGTTTGTTGCTGTTTACTTTTCTGCGTGGTGTCTCTTGTAAAAAACGTATGTATGTACTGTATGTCAAGTGAGAGAGAGAGAGAGAGAGAGAGAGAGAGAGAGAGAGAGAGAGAGAGAGAGAGAGAGAGAGAGCGACCTCTTCATCACAAGGTGTCACTTTCATTACTTGCTTCACAACCAAAAAAAGAAAAAAAAACTTAACAATTTTCTGAAAACACTTTTCGTATTTTTGTTTATCTCTAAAAAAAACCATTCAAGCCTATATTCTCCGTTAAAAATAGTTTGTTTCTTTTTCCTTCTTTTTCGTTCAAAATGTTTTAGACATTATAAAAACAGAGGAAGGAAGTTGACTTGTACATTATTAATTTTTTCATTTATATTTGTTTACTTTTTCAAATATTAATAATAGTGAAAAACTCGTAAAAAATAATTTATTTTTAATAAATAAATATCACAAAAACAAAATTAAACTTACTTTATTGTGTAAATGATTATTTTTCTATTGTTTAAAAACGCATAAATAAATACTCGTTTTTAAAAAATAAAAATGATTTTAATGAAAAGTTTTGGATTAATGATTTTTTTTCATATCTAAATAATATAAAGGATTTTATTTGTTACAGCACGGACAAAAATAACTACATAATAGTTATGCTAGCTCATATTTAGCATAACTTGTTCAATACAGCATAATCTATGCTATACTACATAATAACTATGTAACATATATAGCATAAATATTATGTTGTACAGTATAGTTATTTATGTTGTTTTATTTTAGCATTAATTATGCTAGAATGACATAACTGTAGCATAAATTATGTAATCTATTCTTTCCGTTAGTCAAAACTGTAAAAAAAACAACTTTAAATAAATACGTGTACATGCTATATATTATTAAAATAAATGATTTGCTACATTAAACACTTGCTATATTGCATATCACAAATGTTGCTATTTTGTAATCACAGAAGTAATTATGCTGAATCAAAATACTACAAAAAACATAAGGCCAATTTGGACCGCTATGAAATTAAAAACGAGCATCTAAGCCTAAGCCAATCAGAACCCGAGTTGAAGGTCACGTGATCAAGATTGACCAATCACAACTGCGCTAAGATTAACATGGAACCAGTTGGTGTCGCTATCTTGTAATGTAGGATATTGGTTGAACATCTTAACTATTATGTTATGTGGTATGTAGTATATTAATCATTATACAATACACCCATTATGTTATGTTTCTGCATTGAGGTAGCATAATTATTACCTTATTTTTTGTACGTATATGAGTTCTGCACGACGTTTTGTTGGAGCTACTTATCAGCCCTCGATCCACATTTTCTCTCAAGCCAGATGAAAAAAAAATCTTTATTTTTGTAGCAAAAACCATAATCTACCATGTAAGCTCTCTGTGACATCATTATTATTTTAAAGTTAAAAACAAGATTTTTGTTTTAAAGAGAAAAGAAATCGGTTTCCAATATTTTACAAAACATAAAGTGGAGTTACATTGTCAAGTATAAAGATGTATTTCTATAATAAACTGTACGAAGCTTTACTTGTTAAAGTTCTTAATTAATGTAGGATTAGGAGTCAACTTTTATACATTTGAGGATACTGGGCAAATCCACACACAATAAAAAAAGGTCAAAAGTGTAGAACGTATATTTCCATACATACTGCAATTTCTGCAATTGCAGTAGTTTTCATTAAAAAACAAAAACAAAACACGCTACTACATGGTTTGCACTGCATAATAATTTAATGAAGGCATATATATGATTTCTCGCACCACCTGTGTTACCTGGAGCTAACTACCGTTAAACTTCATATTTTTCTCTGCACGGAAAGAACAAATTACGTAATTTATGCTGCATTTATGTCATTATAACATAAATGATACTAAATTAGAACAATAAAAATAATTATGCTATAGAGCAAAATATTTATGCTATTGTAACATAGCTATTACGCAGTACAGCATAATTTTTGCTGTATTGAACAAATTGTTCTGAAAATGAGCTCAGCGTAATTATTACGTAGTTTGGTTTTTGTCCGTGCATGTGAATCGAATTTTCTGGAAAGTTTGTTTTCAAAATTTTTGATATTATTATGTGAACTGATATCAATTTTGTCAATGGAACAAAGAGAAAGAGATAGCGTGAATCATGCGTTCTGACAGGTAAGGTGTTGAGAGAGAGAGAGAGAGAGAGAGAGAGAGAGAGAGAGAGAGAGAGAGAGAGAGAGAGAGAGAGAGAGAGAGTCACACAGTATCATGGTAAAAAGCTTTTTTTCCAGTCCTTGATTGACAATACTTCATTGTCAATAACTTTTTAATACTGATGACGTCATATATGATGTCACAACACAAATCAATCAATCAATCAATCAAAACACGTGAACTTTAAGTTAAAAAAAATGTCTACACTGAAACAAAATTCTTTGAAAAGTAAAATAAATCCCTAATTTTTTAAAGGTGTAGTACACCTTGAACAAAAAAACTTGTCTAATATCCTAAAAAAACTAAAAATCAACGTTGATTAGGCTGGAGTCATTGATTTCTAATTGATTTTGCATTCTTAAAATGATGCATAAAGTCTCCGACGTCACAGCTCGCAGACTCGAGCGTGGACTAGACGAGCTGTGACATTATAATACGCACGCACCATTTTGTAGATAGACAAAAAAATTAGAAATTAATGACTCCGGTCAAATCAACTTTGATTTTCAGGTATGTTAGGAATTAGGATATTATATATGTTTTTTTGTTGAAGGTGTTCTACGCCTTTAACTTGACCACTGCCACCACTGGTCTACTTCCAGTTACGTGGTAAACTGAAGTAAGTCCTCGCTACTTTTTATACTACAATGTTAAGTGAGTGAGTATCTATTATAGAGTGTATGCATTCATGTTAAGGTCGATGTCATGTTGGATCACTCAATAACATGGGCCGCATAGGAAAAGGACTCATTTTGCGCCAATGTAAAAAAAAAAAAAAAAAAAAACTATACTAAATATATGAACATGACGTCATATTTGATACACTTTGACACCATACTGGAGTAATGAATAACATTGCTAAGCATAGGACAAACTTCGGTTTGACTATCTTTTTTGAGAAATCGGTTTATTTTTGGTTATTTCTCACATATGATACAAGTCATTAACAGCATCAATGATTTCAAAAACTTTACTTCGTATTTTTAAACTGGCAAAATGAGTTATTTTCCTATGTAGCCTAAGCTATTGAGTAATCCAACATGGTGTTGACTTTAACATGAATAAATACACCCCATAGAAGCTTATGGGTAACAATTTATAAAATGTATTTTTCCCGTGTGCTGAAATGTAAGTAACTATCTCCCCACTTTATCAATTCATATTTTTATAGTCTACTTTTATAGTTCATGGTATCGCAAAGTTGTCGACTCAATGAAGTTTTCCTTGCGTATATATTCAAACAAATATTTAACAACACTGAACTTATATTTGTGTACAGGAAATGTACACCTGGAGTTATCATTTCAAGTTGGTGTCTTTATCTCAAATTTGTTTCGTACACGAAAAGTGGTAATATCATTAGTTTAGTAGTTTAGTAACAACATTTCAATGACATTTAAGATCGTTCTGTAAACTACACACAAATATTGAGCCAACTTTGATATTTTTCCTTTGTTAAAAACATATGATCATGACGTCATTACCTATTTAATACGTTTATATGTATATTCAACTCAAAAAACCTCAGTCGATTTAAATCGGGCATGCCTAAAGTATCGCCCATTGTCACATTTGAGGAGAAGGGGGGCGGCTGGGCGATACCGTAAAAGGTCGAACGGCAGATAACTCAGGTTTTTTGAGTTGAATATATATGTGTATGTATGGTGGATCATTGTTATTTCTTCCTTTACAACTTTGCACCTGATAAGAATGAACAAAAATTCACAAAAAAATAGTTCTATGCTCATTATTATTTATTTTTGTCATTGAGGCGTGTAAATGAGGGTGGGGTTTAGGGGCGAGTACCCCTAACTTTCTATACCTTATAGCATTTAAGAATGTATAAAAATATATACGTAATAATTATGCTAGCTCATGACAGAAACACTTTAGCATTTAAGCATATACCAGCATAATTTATGCTATATTGTATAGTTATTATACCACGGGATTATACTATATAGCATAATAATTTAGATTTTAATCGTATAATTACTTATTATGTTAATACAAAAAAAATTAATATGATATGCAATATAGAAAATAATTATTGCAGCATTAATTGCGCGATTTTCTTTTGTCTGTGTTGGATAAAAAAAAAAATAAAAAAAAAAACTCTTACAGTTCTTTTTTCTATTAAGTACATACGTCAAAAAATTTAAATAAAACGCTAGCGCGGGGGTATTTAAAATTTATGTATAATGTTATCATTTATCAGCTATATATAAAAAAAAAACGTGACTACGCATTTTTAAATGTTAAATTATTTAAATATTTTACATCATAAATTACACTCAATTAGCTTATACCATACGTCGCTTTTTTATATATATATATTTTTACTTACAATTAGCATTTTTTAATATTATGTTAAAAATTAAATTTAGACTTTTGGTTTTATCTAAATTACTTGTTCATTTTTAACTTTGTAATAGTTTCATTTTTTATTTTACTACGCTGTGAAAAATTATTATGCATTAAAAAAATACTTATAATATATATATATATATATATATATATATATATATATATATATATATATATATATATAAATATATATATATATATATATATATATATATATACTGACCAACGAATTAAAGTATATCTGCCCTTATCAGTGACAATACCATGAAAGTGGTATAGAGTAGAGGAGGCTAGACAAAATATAATGTATGTATAACTACAGTAGGTGTATATCATCTCATTCAAGCAGGTAGTACCCTTTTTGCTTGCGAGTCATGATTTTTAATGATGAGTTTACCTTTGATACCTAGCTGTCACATTTAAAAAATATAGTTTCACGACTAGCCAGCAATGCATAAAAATTTAATAAAGAGGTAGTAATAATAATTAGAAAAATATAAAAGTTAAAAACTAAATTCTTGCATAAACTAATTATTATGATTAAAAGTTGAAAACGTCTTATATCTTCAATTTTATAATAGGATGCAAATTTTTGCAAACCAAGAAAAAAACAATATGAAGATGTGTTGCCTCTCTTTGTTTTGTAACCATAACTGCATCTTAAAACTACATTTTGGTAGCTGCACTTTAGTTCCTTGATCAGAATATAATACTGTATAATATTAACATGTCGTAATAAAAAATCAGAAAGCCGATTGGTTTTTTAGTTTTAAAATAAAAATTATTTATTATATCTTAAAATTAAAGTTTTAAAATAAACTTTATCGTTAGCATCAATCGATCAAAGTCAAAAAAATAAAATTACAATTTTTTGATTAATAATAATAAAACCAGTTAATCTATAATTTATCATATATTATAAGTTTTGGTTCTTTAATTCCGCTACCAATTTCCAACATAAATTATATAATACTTCACAATTTTATTCTTAGGTCAGTAATTTATTATATAATTTCTATGATTATTTTACAATTTTTATGTTTTTTATCTGTAGTTCTAATCACTTCTATTCGTGATAAAATGTAAAAACCTGTGAAAACTTGTGTTGGATAAAATATTAAAAAAAGCCGCATTTTGCTTTGTCGATAAAATCCGTTGAATTGACGTGAGCGTGTTTTTGGCTATTCGTGTAACGTGAAGTAGAAAAGTAAGGAGTGATAATTTTGAGGAAGTTAATGTGGTTCTAGTCAAATTGCAATGATAGTCCTTATACTTTATTTTAATACACATTTCCTTACACTAAAAAATAGACGTGTATAATCGACGTTCTAAACGTTGAAAAGCTTGTACACAGTTTCGTCATGCTTTAAACGTTGATATTTAACGCTTACGTGTGACGTCACAAACGTTTATAATCAACGCTTAATTACAATTAGGTGAAAAAGAACCAAACTCAACTGGTAATTAGTATATACTGTATCATAAATTTTTGGATGACCGATTTGGGTATGAAAAATCGAGTTACATCCAAAAATGCAATAAAATTTCTAACGGGTTGGTAACTTTTCAAAAAAAACGCACTTTTTGGGCAGAAATAAAAAAAACTCAAAATTTTTTTTTCGTTGATTCTAGTTAAAGAATAAAAAATAAACACTATTTATTCTTATACATATTTTGATTTTTCGCATGGAACACAGGAAATTGTGTTAAGTAAGTTTTTATATTGTTTCTAATTAGGTGGAGAAGGACGTTTATTCCGTTGAAAATTGACGGTTTTTATCAACTCTATTTATGCTGATAAATCAACGTTTAAAGTGAAATTGTACTTAAGCGTTGAATTTTCAATACAATAAGAGTTGAGTTTTGAAACGTTAATTATCAACACTTATAACCGTTGAAAAAACACTTATTCCGTTGATTACTAACGAAATTTTTTAGTGTGTACGTAAAAGGGACTTGTGTTTTGTTATATTGTTTTAAAATAGAACCTATAGATATACACAAGCCATATATACAGTATATATATATATATATATATATATATATATATATATATATATATATATATATATATATATATTATATGTTATATTATAACAAACATTTATAAGATATAACAATAAAAAAAATATTTTCTTTTTATTAACTTATTGAACCCAGCACAAGATTTTGCTATTGTAAATCTCAGTATGACGTCACAATAATACACAAATCATACATTACAATACATATTGCATAATATAATTCACATGAATCACTTTGATTTCAGATTACATATTTAAACTGTGATTAAAATCTTAATTATATTTAAAAAAAAAAGTACTAAAAAAATTATAATAAAAAGAATGTTTATTTAAATTTATTGTTAAAATTTCATGGAGTTAATTTATGAAGTTATAAATAAATTTGTTCAATTACAATTTTTTGTTCTTATATATATACACGCAAGCAACTTGCACGTAAGTAATTATTAAATTTAAATTATTGTTATTATGTATGTACTGTACTGTAATTTTATGGTGTTAATAATTTATCTCTCAAGCTCTTTGTCTCTCTCTCTCTCTCTCTCTCTCTCTCTCTCTCTCTCTCTCTCTCTCTCTCTCTCTCTCTCTCTCACTCACTCTCTCTCTCTCTCTCTCTCTCTCTCTCTCTCTCTCTCTCTCTCTCTCTCTCTCTCTCTCTCTCTCTCTCTCGCTCTCGCTCTTTCTCGTTCTCTCTCTTTCTCTCTCTCTCTCTCTCTTTCTCGTTCTCATACTCTATCTTACTGTTCTCTCTCTTTTTCTCGTTCTCATACTCTATCTTACTCTGTTCTCTCTCTCTCTCTCTCTATCTCTCTCTCTCTCTCTCTCTCTCATTTATATTTATTACAATTTCCTTATGCGAGGACGCTAACAATTTAAATAAAATAACAATAGAACATCAAAGCAACCTCACAATTTTCTACTACTTAACTTTTTCTATGCTAATTTTATAATATTAATCTTTTTATACATCATAATATATTTTATATGTAAATGTTTGCTTAGGATTATTGCTTAATTGCATCACACAGAATATATTACGTAATTATGTTATACAAGAAATATTCAGAAATGTCACATAGATATTACGCAGTGTAGCATAAATTATGCTGTATTCAACAATTGTGCTAAAAATGGGCAAACAGAATGATTACATATTTATTTTTGTCTCTTTTATTGTTGTTTTTTTAGCTCTTTAATTTAAAATTGTTTCTGAAATTTTATTCTTTTAGACCTTACTTGTTAGGTTATATAATGAAGATATCGGGTCCTTGGATTGGATCCTCTAGATTGATAATCAAGGTAATTTTTTTACATTTGGGGAGGGGGGGGGGGTCAAGTGACCCAAATAACAAATGCTGAATATTTTGCTTGGAGAGGGGTGGGGGTGGAAAAGTTGATAACCAGTCGGCAAACCCTCTGATTTACTCATAGCTGAGTTTAAAAATACATAACATAATAGTTAAGATGTTCAGCATAATTACTTATGTTATTACAAAATAGCAACATTTGTGCTCTACAATATAGCAAAGTGTTCAATGTAGCAACATTTACGTAATTTATTTTACATGGTAAACAAAGAGAACAAATGAGATTTTTACAAAATCATTTTACATAAAACCACCCACCCACCCACCCTCTACCTTTATACTGTATAAGTCAAATTTTGATATAAATATTCGTGCTATAAAAGAAAGTTAATGTCTTTAGTGAACAGTAAATATTGCCGAGGCTGCATTGTTTGTTTTATTGCGTAAACATAACTCATATTTTATTTAGCAATTTGAACAGCACGCAATGATATATATTAACATTCACAAATAAACAGCATGTTTTAGACGCATAAACAATATTTTTTACTTTTCTATCATAAAACTTCATGACAATAAAATTACAAACACGGTTATAGAACAAGGTATATACAAAGACAATTTACCGTACACTCAGAAAACACAATACAATTTGTACACCCAATAAAAAAATGTCTACTCACAACGGACAAATGTTTAGAGAGTACAGCTTTGGCCAAAAGTTACCCAACGATTTGTATAGGCAATTCTGCAACTTCACTGCTGGGCTATTTTTATGAGAAAACGCAGCGACCCCCGTTACCTTGTTAGGGAACTTTTGGCCAGAGCTACACGAAATACTTTGATAGTGCATACGAGTGTATTTCCACACATATTTGGATACTACTTAAAGTCATAGACCACATCAAACAACATGTGCTTTTTAATGAATAAACACAAAATGAGATCTTCAAAACTGATGATAATTTTTACCAGAATTTTAATGTGGCACCACGAGAGAGCGTGAAAATACTGTGAAGCATGCAATTTGCGTAACTATTTCTGTTTCTGACGTCAGAAACAGGCTAAAAAACTAGTATGAAAATGTTGTATAAATCGGACATTTTCTGATCACTACTTCAGTTAGGTTTTGAGACTTTTGAGACAAACTAATATTATTTATGCAAGTCCCATCAAGTGTTTTGTGATGTAAATGCGAATTTTTTTTCTGGTCTATTCCTTAAAACATTAGAGTATACTAGATTATGTATTATGAGCTAGTGCATGGTAGAACCAACTTTTCACGTCTTGAACAAAAAAGTTGTCTAATATCCTAACAAACCTAAAAATCAACGTTGATTTGGCCGGAGTCATTGATTTCTAATTTATTTTCCAATGACAAAATGGCACGAGTGGGCAATGACGTCACAGCTCGCTTGTTTTACGCGCGCGTGGACCAGGCGAGCTGTGACGTCATTTTGTGATTGAAAAATAAATTAGAAATCAATGACTTTGGCCAAATCAACGTTGATTTTAAGGTTTATTAGGATATTACACAAATATTTTGTTCAAGATGTTCTACGCTTATAAATAATTAAAAATTTGAAAATCACGTGCTATTTCATCTTTAAAAAAAAGACACTTCAGCCTCAAAACCTCGTTAATTTAACCCGCACTGATGTCTAAAAACGACGAGATTTTCATCTAAATGCAAATTTAAGTACGACTTTAACAAGACTCACATTTGATATCAAATTAAAATACATCATAGCTACAAAGTAGAAACAGAGAAAATAAAAATAACAAAAAGACAAAAACATGAAAGGATTCTTTTTTAAGCTATAGGATTTTAGCTTAAATAAAATAAAATTAAAAGTAAGTAAATGAAGGGATTAAGTTAAATTGAATTGAGTTAAGTATACACTCGACTTTTATATAAAACTATTTTATTTTTCTAATTTAATTTAATGAAAACGCATGACATGATTTGCTTATATAGAAAGTCGTTTAAATTGAAGGTAAAAATTAATTGGAGATTTTTCTCTCTGCTACTGATTTAATTTAATTTAATTATGAAGCTTAGGTTTAGAAATAATTTAGTAAGATCACTGATTTAGAAACACGGTTATATGTATGAGATCAAGTGGAGATTACTCTGAGAATTTTCTACTTTTTGTTTTGTTTTTTATCAAGATTTCTTCCCTTCTGGTAATTCTCTTGTCAAATATTGATCCAATAATGTAATTTTATCAACAAACACAAGTCAAAGTGATTTTAATTGTTAATGTACACAACATATACTTGCACACACTTTTGTAAAAATTATTTCGAAGTTGTAAATTTTATTTTAACCACGTTTTTTGTGGCTCTCAGAAAATCAAAAATATGTCTCGTTTGTCAAAAACTTTTTTTTTTTTTTTTTTTTTTTTACTTTTGGTGACCCCTTACATAATCTAGAATGCACAAAATAGCTTTAATAAATGCGTGAATTTAAGGGTTGTTTTCTGGTCCAATTTTTATACTTTATCCTCAATTTGTTCTTTTTTTTTTTCGTTTTTCATTTTTTTTTTCGTTTTTTTTTTTTTTTTTTTTTTTTTTTTTTTTTTTTTTATTATTAAATTAACTGATATTGTATATAATATTATACTGGCACTGGGAGTAAGTGCATATTTTTCTCGCAAAAATCGACGATATCATATAGAACCTGATTTGTAAGACCAGGTAACACGTGTTTCTTATCAATCACTTCAGTATCAGTCTAAGTACCCGCTGCCTACCTTCACTTTGCAATATTACTTTACATACATCCAATTTTATACTTACACCAAGAGTACATTACGTACATTACAAATATCTACATACACTGAAAAAACTAAAACTTACGTATATTGGCACAAATTGTATGACAAAAATTCAATTATATATTATGAATTATTGAAGATGTAAAAACAATGCTAAAAATTATATATGTTTATGTTAAAAACTGTATATTACTATTGTGGTCAAGGTTGTGTAAAATAGGGCTGTCATGCCCTCACAACGCCTTAATAAAGTTATTATCATTATTATGCTGATGACTTGCATTATATATATTTCTTATCTTGAACTTTAAATGTCAAAAAAATGAAAAAGACAATTACGAAAGTCTTAGTTTTTCAGTCACTTGTATTTCAATATTTAACAAAACAACTTCTACAGCAAACTTCAAATAATAAGCATAATTGTAAACAGGTATATGTTCATAAATCTACCGTGCCCCTCAAAAAAATGTGCAAACTCATATAAAAAGCATTCGTAGATCGTCTTTTTTTCCCCCAACACACAAAAGCTTATTTTAGGAGCCCTTTTTTGTTATTATATATATATATTTTGCGCGCTGTCAATTACAAAAAAAATTGACGAACACCTAATGCTTTTTATATGATTTGCGCATTTTTTTTTTTTTTTTTTTTTTTTTTGGCGCAAAGGAACACGGTTTACAAACATCATTTGTATTCAATGGGGCTAAATTTTATTATGCAAATATTCATATTATGTAAAAAAAATAATACTAATAATACAAAATAAAGCACTTTATAAACACGATAATTTTGTCAGTGTAATAACAATATAAAGTGAAATGGAAAATCTAACCTGTATGTATGTTCTCGGATATATAACATTCTAGTAGTACTAAAAAAAAAAAAAAAAAAAAAATCTAGAGCAAAGAAACGAAAAGTGTTTTTCACGCTAAGAAAGCTGCTCGTTTGTTTCCACTTCAAATACATTTGCATTACATTCAGCTGTCCGATTGAAAATAGAGAAGAGAGCACCCGAGAGAGAGAGAGAGAGAGAGA
This sequence comes from Ecdyonurus torrentis, assembly GCA_949318235.1. Classification (NCBI taxonomy): domain Eukaryota; kingdom Metazoa; phylum Arthropoda; class Insecta; order Ephemeroptera; family Heptageniidae; genus Ecdyonurus; species Ecdyonurus torrentis. Next base: position 52,311,774 of record OX439128.1, on the reverse strand, counting down.
GAGAGAGAGAGAGAGAGAGAGAGACCACTCTAGCAGATTTCTTTCTTGGTTTTCCGATGTAGACTATTGGATAACAAGGTTCGGTTCAGTCAAACAATACAAAAAAAACAATTTTGTTTTGACAAAGCTTTGGAATGTTTATATTACAATACAAATACCAATACAAAAACTCATTTTCAAATCTTATTTAAATATTTTATTAAAAACAATAACAATAATATCAAATTCTATTCTACAGTATTATAGAATGTCATTCTCTTTGATAATCTTTTATTTTAGGTTACTATTTGTACAAGTACTAGCATGGAAAACTTCGTTATTATATATACTCATATATATATATATATATATATATATATATATATATATATATATATATATATATATATATATATATATATATATATATATATATATATATATATATATATATATATGAATAACATAGCTATGTAATTTTTAAAAAATACTCTGAGTGTTTTTTAATATTATGTACAAAGTGACTATTATTGTACTAGTATTTTTTCAAATTGATAACAGCGAGTGTAAAATCCTAGTATCTTTACAGAAGGAAAAACAAAAATATTTCACCAGGAATTTTTCTTATCATACATGTCTATGTTTTATATTTATGTTATTATTATTATTATTTTGCATATTCTAAAAGAAGCCATTGTCCTGAATTTGAGAAGTGAATTTCTTATTTTAGATTTCGTAGGATTTTTAAATCATTTTGAAAATCATAAAATGACGTCATGGGCGTTGTATTTTTCCTATACTCTCATGCATAAAATTGACGTCCATGATTTTAATTTCCTTTTTAAAAATACAAACAAGTAAAAATAATTCATCAACTAAAAAAAAAAAATTAAAATTCACTTATCAATTTGATTAGGACAATATATAAAATAAAATTATCCCCTTTTTTTACCCTTCCTCATTGCATCATAAATTACGTAATTTATATTGCCATGTAGATAAAGCACCGACGTGCATGATTGTTTTCTCCCAATACCACGACATTGCTATTTATTATTACTTTTTATATATTATTACAATACTATATGTATGTATGATATATTGTTAGATTCATATGCATGTGGTAGATACAATATTAATGAACTACAGCTCAGTATAATCAGTATTTATAATCTATATTGCAACATATGCATTTTTTTTATATAGTACAGCAATTAATTAGAAAATTTAGCAGAGTTTCAATTATCAACTGATATACATATTAAACATCGTTCTCTCTCTCTCTCTCTCTCTCTCTCTCTCTCTCTCTCATTCATACAAGGTAACTGAAATACAATGCATGCAAAACTAGTATTAGCTAGAAAATAAACAAATTGAGAGACCAACAATGCAGTGTTAGTAGATGACTTTGTCTCACTGTCCGTATTTAACATGCTTTCTTATGAGGGTAATGAAGGTATAACTTGAATTAGAATTTCATCTCAGTGCTGAAGTTTCAACTGTAGCTTACTGAGTCTCAAACCTTTTGTTTTCATGAATTTGGTTACATTTGTTTTTTCACCCAAGTTAATTTTAGAATTCAAAATCAATAAGGCTCAGTAAGCTACAGAGAAAATTTCAGCTTCAAGAAAATTTTCTATCTCCAGTTATAGCTGCTTCATTGCTCCGTAAGAAAGCATGTTAAATGTTAAGACAGTTAACATGCATATATGCCTAACATGTTAACAGTTATGCATGGCCTGGCTAGCAGTTTAATTATTGTGAAATTTCAATAGTTTTATTTTATTTTTTATTATTGCAAAATAACTTTGCTGAACAACAAAGCTAATTCTGCAATATCTACTTAAAGCACTCTATAATAAACCAGTAATAGTTTAAAAATAAAAGAGTTATTGATTTCACATATATGCCATTAACAAAATGATTTTTCATAAAGATATAAAATGTATATTTTTGTTCACACATTTTTATTAAGTAGAGCGTATAATGGACCTTATGAAAATATATCTATCAGCAAAAGGAAATAAAAAGTTGTTATCATATTTTGACAAACACCGGTTTAAAACTGTAGCCTAGCTGTATCAAAATAATAGCACAAAAACAATAATGACTATCTCGCTTCACTCATGATAAATTTAAAACAGTCAATTTATAGAAGAACGTGCTATATTAAATCACACTCTCTCTCTCTCGTGTTACATACTATTATAATATACTATGAAATATATAAGAGTTCAAAAGCTTGTACACAGCAACGAAGCTAAAGATAACGTAAGGCATCGACTGCGTATTTCGTGCGTCTGCTGCAAGATTTAAATCTTTATTTCCGGTATTTTTCACGTTTTGATGGCGGGAAAATATTATCGTGTGTAATTTTTTTTGAAAAAATGAAATTTTACCGGAAATAGATGTCGTCGATCGGGCAAATTCGGAAAAGACGAACGAAATTCACAGTCGTTGCCTTACGTTACCTTCAGCTTCGTTGGTACACAGTAGTTGTACAATGTTTTAACGACAAGGGTGACCGACTTGGACCGGAAATCGTTAAAAGAAGAACTATATTTTTTAAATAATTCTTTGCATACTTTCTTTATTTCCAGCAAAACAAACATTATATTTATTTTTTATTCTTCATCACTATAGTTTTTTTTTTATTATTATTTTTTTTTTCACAATTGTGATATACAATTTTTTTTTTAAGATATTTGTATTTTTTTTTCTTTTTCTTTCGCTCTCTTGCTACGTATAGTATTATTACTACTTCTCTCTTTTTATAATTTTGTATGCAATCAAAGATTTTCATGAATATTTTCTGTTAGGGTTAGGTGTAAGAGTGGGCCAGACATATTGTCAGGCTTAAACCTCGCCCTTTCAAATATTTGTATTTTTTTTTTCTATGCATTTTTTTTAATAAAGACGATTATTTATTTGTTTATTTATTTATTTATTTATTTATTTATTTATTTATTTATTTATTTATTTATTTATTTATTTATTTATTTATTTATTTATTTATTTATTATAATTTTCAAATGAAATCGAGTAAATTATAAAAATATGTTATAGTTTCATTTATTAGTTAAGTTTATTTTATTGTGAATAGCGTTGTTCATACACCCGATACAAAGCTCTCCCAAATGCGCACTGCTATTTAAAAATCATTAAGTGATCGTCATTTTGCGTGTGTTTTGGATCACAAAAAAGGGACATGCTGTACAACTAAGCTTGTGACGTCATAACCGTTAATTCTATAAAATACTTTCAACATTATAAAACTATGCAAAAGCTTTTCAACGCTATTATCTATTATATATATATATATAACGCTATCGTGTAATTTTTCATAAATCAAATAGATTGATCTTTTTTATCCAAAACATTGTACACCATATCTGGCTGGCTGCTTGCTTGTGTAATGAAAGCTATCTGTACGTATACCTCTAGCATGTATATGAAGTAAAAATGTAAATTTATTACAAGTTATGAGATTTATTTGAAAATTATACGTTATTGTTGTATACGTATGTACGTACGTAAGTATAGACAGAGCGTCGTTATCTATGACTGTGATATCTCGGCAGCTGCTACACTACGACAGCTTGAGCTCCGTACAGACAATCTCAACTTTGATATTACTACATACGTACAAGATATATTATGGCAACAAAATCATATCATTTCATGTAAGTTCGTTCAATAAACGACACAAAACTCTTGAGGCAGCTTCGAAAAATTTCCTTTCCTAAAAACATCTGATCATGACGTCACTACCTGTTTACGACGTTTATATGTATGATTGGTCATTGTTATTTAAGTAAGATTTCTTTATTAACCCAGGCAATTCATAGTAACATGTGTTACAACAAGCGTTGGTCTTGCCAAAAAAATATTTACAATAAATTATAATTAAATATATATAATTAGATAAAATTACATTCATAAAATGTCAAAAAATATTTCTTTTTTTAGAACTTTAGACCTGATAACAATGAACGAAACTTTACATAAGCTCGTTCTGCAAAGTCAGACTTCCGGCGCAACTTTTGTGTCGATATGTTCCTTTGTTATAACAGCTGATTATGACTTCGTTACCTGTTTACTACGTTTATACATAATATGGTCGATCATTGTTATTTCTTCGTTTAGAACTTTGAACTTGATAAGAATGAAAGAAACTCCACACAAAAAAGTTCCATGCTCTTCATGTGACTCAATTTTTGTCAATTTTGTTAGCTCAAAAAACAAGATCAACCAATGAATGTGTCGTATTTTGTTGGTCAGCCAATCACTGTTGTTGAGATTCACTTTACTTTACAGAACAAGCTTATATTATTATGTTGTTTGTAAATGTAATATCTATTGCACGAGAGATTATAAGACAGATTTGCACGTAGTTTTGATAGCATGGTTCGAAAGGGAGGATTTTTTCTTGTGCCCCCCCCCCTCCAAATATTTAAATTTAGAATTAAATATTGTTTGTTTTTTTCATTTTTTTTTCTTCTTCTTTATTTTCTTTCTTTTTTTAAAAATTGTGTTGTTATTTATTTACCTTTAAAATGTTTCAATTTAGAATTAATACTATTTATATATATATTATAATATTGTTGTTTTGATATTGTTGTTTTCTCCCAAAATGTTTAAATTTAAAATTAAATTTTAGACTTTTTTTATATTTTTTTTTTCAAGGTGTGTAAAGTATATTTATAATTTAATAAATAAAAAGATCATTTTAATACTAGAAAAAGTAAGTACTAGTTATTGGGATGCCTTGTTTAATGCAAATTACCTTTCACAATGGACCTAAAGATCCATTCTCATATTTTTTATTTTTTTTGTATCTTTGTGACGTAAATTTCTAAGAATTACATTGTTTTAAATGAAAATGTATATTTTGCTGTGCAAAGCATAGCAAAAATAAACGAAAATGTGAATGTACCTATTTATAATTTTCATCGTAAAATCAACTCTTTTATTAATTATAAATAAATTTTATATAATACCCCAGCACTCTAAATTTTAAAATACTTAAAATATAATTGTACTTAATTTTAATTTTACAATTCATTTTGTGAAATAGATACTTTAAATTTTATCACAAAATAAATTTGAAAATTAATAAAAATCTTGAAGACTATAAAGTATGTTTATACAAAAACAAGAAAACATTCTCTTCTTCTTTAATACCGTATTTAAAAATAATAATCTTTTTTATGAGATTTAATTCTGTATAAGAGCATTAAGTCAAAGAAAAGTTGAGAGAGAGAGAGAAAACAGTTACTTTTTTTAATTTAATTTAAGAAATAAAAAAACAGCTAGCAAAGAGAAGGATGATAATTAAAACAAAATTAAAAGACACAAAGTTATTTACGTCTTGTCGTTATGTACACTCATTTCAATTAAAATTTATCTCATTTTAAACTTATTATGTTTAACTTATAATAAAATATATTTATAAAGTCACCGTCCATATCAAATAAATAAAAAAAAAGGCCACTTAAAATTATTTTCATAAATAGAAGTACAATATATTGGATTTAACACAACTTCAAAAAATTTGGTACCTGCGTCCCTTTAAGGTATATATTATAAACAGGTACTTAAACACAAATTACAATTTTACTTGAGTTAATCGTCTCACATTTCAAAGTAACATTCAATACACGTGCCTCGGTATTTTTGATCTTCAAATTTGAGACTCTCTCTACAAATATTACGTGAAGAGAATATTATAGTCGAGCAGAGTGTACGTGGTTGAGGTTGATAGCTTACGTACAAATAAACTGTTTATATTTGAGAAACTACATTTACTAAGACAAGGAACATAAATAATACCATAGTTACTTTTTATACTATGGTAATACTTAAGGCAAGTATATGCAATAGGTAGACATATAACCTAAGAACATAGCTATGTTGTGGCGAGCAATTTGTGTAACTCGTTATTTGTCACACGTAGCAATTTGTGTAACTCGTATTTTGTCAAGCTAAGCAAAATATGTAAGTCGTATCCCAACGTAATGGAGATGGCGCTCGACTAACACATATTGCTACTCGTGACATAAAAAAAACGAGATACGCATATTTCTACGCTTGACAGATACCGAGATAGACATTTTGTTTCGTGTGACAAAAAACGAGTTACACATATTGTTCGCAACAACATCGATATAGGTATTATTATACAACAATAATACCTAATGCAGGTGTAATATGCTACAATAAAGTTATGACTCACTTAGATTATAAGTATAACTACCTGTTCCAAATTAAAGTGTACCTATTTCAAAATACAGAATACATGTACCTGCCATAGGTGTATAGTAATTTTATTCCGTGCATAATTTCATACCGTTGTTTTGTTATCTATATTATGCTCTCTAAATATAATAGTTGAAAAGCTTATACACAGTTTCACAATGCTTTAAGTATTGTGGAATCAACGGTTATGACGTCACTAAGAGTTGACAATCTAACGATAAAAGGGTAAATGACTTCACAAAAAGTGTTACATTCCCAAGGAAATAAACGTTAAACTTGCCCGTTGCAAATCTACATTTTCCCATTCAATGCCAACGCTTGTAACGTCACTAATGGTTTTAATCATTAGATTTTCAACGTTTAGTGACGTCATAACCGTTCATTCTACAGTACTTAAAGCATTGCAGAACTTTGAACAAGCTTTGTTTTGTTTTTTGGATATATATGTTGTTTTTTTTTTTAATTCTTATTTTCAATGTTAAAATTTTGCCAATCAGTCAGCAATATTTGCACATTGGTCTATACTTCTTAATAATTCCAAAGCAGGACAAAATTCATTACAATGTGCTCGAAGGCATGGCGATTGGTAGAAAAGTTCGTCACAAACTGGTGAAAACAGGCTCATTCCCTCTAAAGCTCGCACTACAACAAGGCTACATAGTAATATACTATTAGGTTTGTTTATAATTACAATAGCTTACCTGCTATTTAAAACAATGTAAACCTTCTGAACTTAAAGTAATAGACCAGAGAAAAACAGGCATTTATATCACAAAACACTTGATGGGACTTACATAAATAACTTTAGTTTGTCTCAAAACCCAACTGTAGCCCCGTAGCAGTGATCAGAAAAATTTGATTTATGCAACCCGCACAACATTTTCATACTAATTTTTGCATGTTTCTGACGTCATAAACATGAATAGTCACGGAATCACATACTTTACATAATTTTCACGCTCTCTCGTGGGGCTACATTAGCATTCTGGTAAAAATTGTCATCAGTTTTGAAGATCCCATTTCGTGTTAATTCATTAAAAAGAACAGCATGCTGTTTTATGTGGTCTATGGCTTTAAAAAACTCGGCTTTTAATTTACTAGATCAAGATAGTATTTAGTACGCTACATTGACTATTGCTGTAATATTACATCGGATGCAAGTACTGCATATTGTTTTATTTTCACTGTATAGTAGTCGTATTATTATTAATGCCTTTATTGTATCCTTTCCACCTATATACCAGATTTTTTTTTTAACCATTTGTGAAACATGTATTTTTACATTACTAGCATTGCTGTTATTATTTTTATTTATTTTTCTCTTTTTTTTTTCTGTTTTTTTTTTTGTTTTTTTTTTTTTATGACGGAAAAAAGAAAAAAAAGTTGGAATAGAAGCTACCCACCACCCACTATCGTTTTTACATATATGCACGTATATGATATGGCTTTTAAATAATATGAGCTGCACATTTCCTTTAATATGGTGTATAAAAAATTGTAGTTATAGTGTATCATCAAATATCCCTGCAAACTAAAAAAAAAAAATCGTTGAAAAGCTTGTACACAGTTTTGCAATGCTTTAAGTATTGTAGAATCAACGGTTATGACGTCACTAAACGTTGACATTCTAACGATAAAAGTGTAAATGACGTCACAAGCGTTAGAATCACAATGGAATAAACGTCAAACTTGTCCGTTACAAATCTACACTTTTTCTATTTAATCCCAACGCTTGTGACGTCACTAACGTTTTTATTGTTGAAATATCAAAGTTTAGTGACGTCATAACCGTTGATTTCACAATACCTAAAGCAATGCAAAACTGTGTAGAAGTTTTTCAACGTGCATTTTTTAGTGTGATAAAGTTAAAAAAAAAATGTTTTTTTTTTTCCTTTACAAATATTAGTCAAATCCTCTAACCCCTAATTTCCATAGTCCATAGCCTTAAATAAGTTATAAGGTTTCCTATATACTTTATTTCCTAAAAGTTGTAAGTCAATTTACGTATATTTTTCATAAATAATTTAAAAATTTCCAAGGATTCATATAATGAAATTCTTAACAAATTTCCCTCACTTAAAATTAATTTCACTTAAAAAGTTTGTTTTTCCTTGTTATTTTGAAAACTTGATTAATTAAGTTAAATGTTAATTAAATATTTGTCTGAAATAAATAATACTTTAAAAACAGCGACTTAAATTTGACTGTTTGTATTTTAAAATTGTTTGTTTAATTTGTTTTTGTCAACAGTAAAGTATAGACGAAGAGAAAGAGTCCCTGCTTCATGAATATTCTTTGCATATTACATAGGATATAGAATTTTAATAAAATTTAAATATAAGTAAACAAGAAAGAGAATTACAATATTTACACGCACAAAAAGTATGCACTACAATAATTCTTTGTTCTACGTTTTTGAGACGACGATTACATTTAATTCTGATGTACTGTACACTTCTTCCAGAGAGTATTGAAGTTGTTAAAGCCATAGACCACATAAAACAACATTTACTTTTTAATAAATAAACACGAAATGGGATCTTCAAAACTGATGACAATTTTTATCAGAATGTCAATGTAGCCCCACGAGAGAGCGTGAAAATACTGTAAAGTGTGCAATTTGCGTGACTATTCATGTTTGTGACGTCAGAAACATGCAAAAATTAGTATGAAAATGTTGTGCGGGTTGCATAAATCGAATTTTCTAATCATTGCTACGGAGCCACTGTTGGGTTTTGAGGCAAACTAAAGTTATTTATGTAAATCCCATCAAGTGTTTTGTGATATAAATTCTTATGTTTTTCTCTGGTCTATTCCTTTAATGAATGCAAAGTAATATTTTTGCTATCAGCTCAATTATATACGTATTAAATTTACATTTATATCAAATAGATGAATTTTCAATAATATATTGACTAATAAAAGAACGTCTGTTTTGACCTCAAAGCAGTGCAGGGGGTAGGTGACCGACTGATATCTCGCAAACTAGACGGTTGCGAATAATAATACAAAAAGTAAAAAGAAATGTTACTTAAAAGTTTAGGTACGTCAAACACGATTAAATATTAAAGTTATTCTACTGTAAAGATAACATGTAAATGTGGAAATTCCAATTTTAGCGACAAATTTTTGACAACTTAGATTTTTTTTTTTAATTAAAATTATTATCAAACTTTTTTGGGGACAAAAAAAAATTAAATTTACTCGATTTTATTTGAAAATTATAGTGTGTTTTGTTGGAAATAAATAATGTAAAACAAATTATTGTGAAAATATTTTTCTTCTATTAACGATTTCCGGACCAAGTCGGTCACGTTCAACGTATTAGTCATTTGTTTCTGTACAGTTGTGAGGACAATTAATAAAAAAAAAACTTGTAGTTAGTGTAACGTTAATGAGTAAAAGTCTATCTATTGTATTGAATTTTAATACAGGGAGAGAGAGAGAGAGAGAGAGAGAGAGAACTGACATTTCGCGAAACATTTTGCTGATTTAGCATCTCTCTCTCCCCCTCTCTCTCCCTCTCCCCCTCCATACCTATAGGATGTAACTAATTGCATGCTACTCTATCGCGATCTTCATTAAACATCAGCCAGTTCACTTCGACGCTCTCTTGCACTTCTTGCTTGCTTGTCCCACTTCAGTTATGCACTTTATTATAACAAGCATCAAATTGATTAAAATTTAATTAAATGTTATATAAAAAGAACATTTTTAATGACATTACGATAAAATATATTGAATTTAAATTCATTTAAAAAAAATAGCTGATTACATTTTACATGCATTTAATAGTATTATAAAAATTCCTTCAACTTTTTAAAAAACGAAGTTTCTGGAGGTATTATGTAATTAATTTTAATTGAATTTAAAAAGTTCTTGAATGCATTTGGTAGAGGTGACTTTGGATCTCTCATAAGTTCCTAAACGTCAATTTAATGCGTTATAAAATATTATCTATGAATTTAGGCACTTTGTTCATTAATCTAGAAAATTCCTTAAAGCCATAGACCAAATTTAACAACATGTGCTTTTTAATGAATAAACACGAAATGGGATCTTCAAAACTGATGACAATTTTACCAGAATGTTAATGTAGCCCCACGAGAGAAAAGATACTCTAAAGTATGCAATTTGCGTAAAAATTCATGTTTATGACGTCAGAAACATGCAAAAATTAGTATGAAAATGTTGTGCGGGTTGCATAAATCGAATATTCTGATCACTGCTACGGAGCTAAGGTTGGGTTTTGAGACAAACTAATGTTATTGATGTAAATCCCATCAAGTGTTTTGTGATATAAATGCTTAAGTTTTTTCTCTGGTCTATTTCTTTAACAGAGAAGCGACAACCTCGTTACAATTACAACGTTTTGTGACGTCATAACCGTTAATAGTACAGTGAAACTGTGTACAAGATTTTCATCACGTTTTGTTAGTTTAGTTTTAAGTCATGGTCATAATTTCAATGATATCCAGTTTATTATTTTAATTATTCAGATGTGTATGTATAATCTCTTTGGTTTAATTGTTGTTAGTTTTGTTGAGTAGTGAGCAAATTGAGTTTATCTGTCAGAGAGAGAGAGAGAGAGAGCATGTAAAGTGCTACAGGCGTGAAGTGAACTGATGAATAAGTGAAGTCGCTTTACTACACAAATCTGCACATATTAGAAGTACTGGACTACTTGAATCACACAGATATTAGAGGGGATAGACTATGTTAATTGTATCACAGAGAATTTAGAGGGAATAGCTCGTGTTACAGTATATTATATAATATATTATTATCTGTTGGTCTTTGAAAGGATTTAAAATAAATATCTCTATTTTTTGAGGGAAAGAATATCGCAAAATATTATGCTTTTTTTTTTACAAAGTGGGGGGGGGGGGAGTTACCACTACAAGAGTAAAAATAGTAGTAATGCTGTTCGTAAACTCTGTCTGGTTTCTGCTACTAAAATGACGATCAACTTTGGTTATTCAAATGTAATGCGCTTTTTTTTTTGTGTGCAAGAGAATAAGGTTTACGAACAACACTAATAGTTGTTAACTATATAGCAACAACAACAACAACAACAACAACAACAAAAAAAAAAAAAAAAAACGCCAATTATTTTGTATTATTGGGTGGTGGTTTGATCCACATATTTGAACTGCTAGATAGTCATTCTTTGTAATTATTAAACTTACACAAATATGAGGAAATGATGCAATGAGGAATGATAATACGTGATATAACCTAAATATTGCTATTTACAGAATATTTCAATTTTTTTTTTGTCAATTGTTGTTCAATTTAATTTTTTTTTATATTTCTAAAAGCTATTTTATCTATCTATAATATAGGATATATTATATACCTATTCTTGTATTCCAAGAAACATTACAAACTTGCTTAATGGTATTTCAGTTTTCTAGATTTTTAATTTTTAAATACATTATATTAGTATTTCAAGTATTTTGCTTACAATTAAAAAAAAAAGTTTTAAAATTATTAAAAATAACAACAACAAAAGTTTATCTTTTCTAATTTGCACACGTAAAAATTAGTAGTGTCCCAAATGTGCTTCTGTACGGCAAAATAATGTTGTTGTTTGACGCGTAATGATGTAAAACCTAGTGACCTTGCTTAGTGTAGCAAAGTAAGTTTGCTGTACAACATACTGCAATCTCTTCTCTACGTGTATATTTGAAAAGTGAAAGTAGTTTTATTGGCACGACGATATATAAATGCTCTAACACTAACGTAGACTTTATATTACTGTATAGAGATAGAGTGTTGATTTAAAGCAGCCTCTGATATAATGAACATAATATACTAGATATGTATGTCTGTATATCCCAGGGCTACTTGTATAATATGCGTCAGTCGCTATATGTGTGAGAGCAGTTTCATCTCTCTGAATGTTATTGAAGTGCTAATCATATTATTACATATAAATTAAATATTTGGAAAAGCCATATAAAAAATCTTTATATAGCTTTAGAAAAATCGTTGAGTGATATTTATATTGTGTTTTTGAATTTCACCCTGTAACGGCGTGAAAACAAGCATGGTCATTAATTGTATGGGCATGGCAATATATATTATATATATATATATATATATATATATATATATATATATATATATATATATATATATATATATATATATTTATATATATATATATATATATATATATATATATATATATATATATATATATATATATATATATATATATATATATATATTATTTATATATGCACACACACACTCTGGCGAAAACAAGATCGTACCCACCAAAAGCTGTATCCGCGGTGCTAAACCAATCAGAGAGCGTGGTATAAACCTATACTAACCAATCACAGTCGACTTTACATTGTTAATTACACTGTATCCGCTCGAAATATTATATATATATATATATATATAATATATTGGTGGGTGGTGGTTTTTATCCAAATAGAATAATAATTCGCGGAGATATTCCATTTTTATTTCTGTATCTAATAATAATATTTTATTAAAATCTTTCTCTCTCTCTTTCTCTTCCACTTTCAGTTTTAATATCATAATTTGGTGCGTATCATGGGAATGTAAAAAGACTGAAGTTATCATTTTAAATTAGCTACTTTTAATATGACATACACCCCACCCCACCCCACCCTAGATTATATTATTATATTTTATAACTTTGAAAAGCATTGACTTAAAAGTGATCAAAAGTAATATGAGTATAAAAAGAGAAAATTGTGTGAATATTATATGTAAATTTTGATTAATTTTACGCTTATTTTCTTAGTTCCTTTCTCTCAGTAAACCTATATAGCTTTATTACGTCATATATAAGTTCACTGCATACGTGTGAGAGAAAATATTAAACTTTATTAACTTTTTAGTAAGGAATATTATGTTTAATAATTTAATAAAAATAGAAATTCTAAAGTAAAGAATTTTAAAATTTTCCCCTCTTTCAAATGAGCCGTTAGAAATTATAACAGTTCAGTCGTTTTACTTAAAAATGGATTTCTATTAACTATGACCATTCAATGCAATCAGATGGAGATTTCAGTTGCCAACAGAAATTAATTTTTTAGTAACATGACCGTACCAATTTCAATGTGGCCATACTGGTGTAAAATATCAATAATTATACATATCAAGTGACCATTTGAAAAAAAAAAAAAAAAAAAAGGAGAGAGAGAGAGAGAGAGAGAGAGAGAGAGAGAGAGATAGAGAGAGAGAAACAAATGTCTACTAGCAACGCACAAATGTTACGAAATACGATACGAAATACTTTGATTGTGCACGAGTGTATTGTCACTAAATATTCAATCTTGTAGAGGCTATAGTGTCAATGTAAGTATGATGTGTATTTTTTAATGATTTTTTTTTTTAAATCACCCAATTGACGTAAAATCCAGGAAAACAAAAGCTTTAAGATTCAGCAAGATACTGTAAAAACTTCAGCTTTGATAAATAATTTCAACTCAAGTAATAGCTGTTTCATTGACCCATAAGAAAGTATGTTAAATTGCGATACGAATATGAAGTCGTCTGCTAGCACTTTGTTAGTATTGTTGAGCTGTCAGTTTGTTTATTTTATCACTAAACCTACTTTTGCAACGTCTTTATATACGTATAATTTATTTTTTACATGCATATATTGCAAATTATTATTATAAAATGTAAAAGTGGCAGATAATATTGTATTTATATATAATTTTGATACTAGCATATATTTTAATACCACAACGATAAAAAGCACCGCCACCACATAATATTGATATAAAAAGAATTTCAAGTTTTGGTATCCGTTGATAAAACTCACAAAAATCTGAAGTTCTTCACGTACTGTGTATGTTTCTTGTCTTGGTTATCATTGCATGCTCGGCATTTTATTTGTAATGTAATAAATCATCGGTCAAATTGAAAATGAACTTCTTAATTGTAGACACTATTAGGGTCAATTATATAGATTGGGTTTTAAGTGATTTAAAAATAAAGTCGTTATTTGGATTGTAAATTTGAATGGTTCATATAAGAATTAAAATAAATACGTTTTAATTTTAAATGCTAGCTCATTTTCAACACAACTTGTTCAATACAGCATAATCTATGCTACTTTAATATATTTATACTACATAACATAACTATTATGTTGTACAGCATAATTATTTGTGTTATTCCAATTTACCATTCAAAATTCAAAATATATTTATTCATTTCTTTCATCCTACAATCACAATAAACAACAAAGCATATCGGCTTAGGTTATTGTATCAGTTGATACAATTAGAAATGATAGTCAAAAGTACACAATTATAACACAGACATCAATATATCACAAAACATATTTATACTACATACATTATATTTGGTCTACATTATATAATATGTAGAAAAAAACTTTTTTAAAATAAAACTATAAAAGTATTGTTTATTCTGTTTCATTATCTTTCATAAACTCATCAATATAATGATATTGCTTGTTTAACAGTAGTGTTTTTTAATGATTTTTTTAAACAAAATTGGGTGTTCAATTTCTCTTATATCAGTTGGCAGATTATTATAAATCTGTAAACAACCACAGAAAGGATCTCTATTGTACATTTCAGTTCTTTTATAGACACTATTAATTTTCAATTTAATATTAATTTATGGTTTAATAAAAAACATTATATAATTTAAACTTTCCATGTATATTGGTAATATAAAAATACTTGTACTACAGATAATAAATAATCTAAATAAAAATCCTAAAGCAATTTTTGTATTGCATATTCTAACAGAGGACATTGTCTTGACTGGAGTAATATGTGATTTTCTCATTTTTGAGCTCATCAAGTATTTTTTTATTAATTTTAATTAACTTTGATATCAAATCATGGTAGATAACTTTTGCATTCAAAAGTTATCAAACGTGAAAATTGCAAAATCACATACAATAAAAATAAGACTAAAAAGATTCAAATTTATTATTTGTATCATCTATGTATAAGTTATGCAGTCTCAAAATTGTTGATTCGTAAAATTTTCGTTATAGAACTTTAATACTTTTTTTTTTTTTTTTTTAAACTTTGTATACTTGCTTAAATTTACATGCATTTACGCATGGTAAATATTATCTTCTGTAATAATTATGAGTATTATGACATTAATTTTAACTGTCATTTTTTTTTTTTTTTTTTTTTTTTTTTGAATTGGATTTTTACGTATTAATTGTCTATAAAAATTGAAAAAGGAAGTGATGGATACGAAAATCACGTAAAAGTGTGAGAAAACTTTGCGCCAGTAGCAACCTTAGGGCACTTCCCACTTTTAACATCACGTGGTTTGCTTTTTTTGGCACTTCCGTTCCTGTTTTACATGAAATGCCATGATGAACTCACTTCCGGTTTGTTTCTTTACTACGTAATAAGATTCCCTAATTATATAAAGTTAACCAATTGATGCTCGCAATAAAAAACCAGTAATGCAGTTCTCGTATGTTAAAACGCTGTAAATAGATAAAGTAAGGCTGTACTCACACAATGATGTGGTAGAAGACAGCTTGACAGCCTCGCGGTCGCTCCAGAAAATTATAGACTCTACTCTGAAGTCGTCGGTATCGCGCATCGCGGCGACTAGCGCGATAGTTGAGAGGCTTCCCCAGCAGACTCATGCGGGGCTGGTGAAGGCGGCCACGCTTCGTCTGCCGCCGGTCAGGTAGGGTCAGGCTGAAACATCAGAGTTAACTGGTCAAAATACAGATAGAAATACACAGGTGTGATTATATTAAGTATATAACAGGTTTGTCTATAGATCAGGTAGGGTTAGGCGGCAGTATTAGAGTCAACTGGTCAAAATACAGATATAAATAATACACAGGTACGTATATTATAGGTATAATTATTTAAGGTATATATTACAGGTGTGATTATGTCAGGTAGTCAGGCTCTACAACGTCACAATCAACTGGTCAGAATACAGATAGAAATACACAGGTACGTAATACAGGTATTATACGTCAGGTATATAAAACAGGTATAATTATATATCATATAAATTATACAGGTGTGATTATGTTAGGTATAGGATAAGTTTGAAACATGAAAATTAACTGGTCAAAATACAGGTATATAATAACAGAATAATAATGACACATATATATAATACAGGTATTAACATTAAGTCAGATATATAATAAAGGAGTGATAAAAACATCTTAAAAATGCTTTCTCTCTCTCTCTCTCTCTCTCTCTCTCTCTCTCTCTCTCTCTCTCTCTCTCTCTCTCTCTCTCTCTCTCTCTTGTGGACATGTGTATGTACTGTATTAAAAATTTGAGACCTCTATTATACAATCTAGAAAATTCCGCAAATAATGAATATTTTCATTGTTGTCCTTATTTTTATTTCTCTAAAACAACAACTCCGTGTCAAATGATTTCAAAACTAACAGTTAGTTCTTTAAATAAAATACTGGCCCTCTCTTCTGCGGGTCACCATTTTTATGGTTGCGTTCATCCCAGGCTTTTATTTTTTATTGTTATCTCTCTCTCCCTTAACGATTAAACATCCTCAAAAATACATTAAAATCAAACCAGATGCTATAGTAAAAACATTGTGGGCTAGAAATACGAATAGCAAATTATAGTTTCTTAGCTACTTTAAAGAAGATATTTTCTTGCTAATTAAATTATTGAATTTATTTTTTAACTTTTTTTTTATTTGTAGCAATCACTTAATTACAAAAAAGTAATATTTACAAAATAATTAGCTAGAATGTTATGATTTCATTTCGTCAGAACTGTCTCTCTCTCTCTGTCTCTCTCTCTCTCTCTCTCTCTCTCTCTCTCTCTCTCTCTCTCTCTCTCTCTCTCTCTCTCTCTCTCTCTGTGTAGAAAAAAAGAAATGTAATTACGAGAGTTTTTATTCGTTAACGGACAAAAATAAATACGTAATAATTATGGAAGCTAATTATCAAAACAACTTGTTCAATAAAACTTTTTTTTTTCTAAATTACATACTCTATATCGTAAGTATTATGAATTTTTTTTCTAATATAGAATCATTTATGCTATATACTGTATAATGACATAAATGTAGCATAAATTTAAATGAATTTTTTCCATGTAACGCCATTAATTGCCACGCTCAGGTGTAAGGTAATCTATCAGGTGAGCTGCTTTAGCCAGCAAGTCAAACACTGCTCAGGTGTAGTGTTATCTATCAGGTGAGCTGCTGTAGCCAGCAAGCCAAACACTGCTCAGGTGTAGTGTTATCTATCAGGTAAGCTGCTTTAGCCAGCAAGTCAAACACTGCTCAGGTGTAGTGTTATCTATCAGGTGAGCTGCTTTAGCCAGCAAGCCAAACACTGCTCAGGTGTAGTGTTATCTATCAGGTAAGCTGCTTTAGCCAGCAAGTCAAACACTGCTCAGGTGTAGTGTTATCTATCAGGTAAGCTGCTTTAGCCAGCAAGTCAAACACTGCTCAGGTGTAGTGTTATCTATCAGGTGAGCTGCTGTAGCCAGCAAGCCAAACACTGCTCAGGTGTAGTGTTATCTATCAGGTAAGCTGCTTTAGCCAGCAAGTCAAACACTGCTCAGGTGTAGTGTTATCTATCAGGTAAGCTGCTTTAGCCAGCAAGTCAAACACTGCTCAGGTGTAGTGTTATCTATCAGGTGAGCTGCTTTAGCCAGCAAGCCAAACACTGCTCAGGTGTAGTGTTATCTATCAGGTAAGCTGCTTTAGCCAGCAAGTCAAACACTGCTCAGGTGTAGTGTTATCTATCAGGTAAGCTGCTTTAGCCAGCAAGTCAAACACTGCTCAGGTGTAGTGTTATCTATCAGGTGAGCTGCTGTAGCCAGCAAGCCAAACACTGCTCAGGTGTAGTGTTATCTATCAGGTAAGCTGCTTTAGCCAGCAAGTCAAACACTGCTCAGGTGTAGTGTTATCTATCAGGTGAGCTGCTTTAGCCAGCAAGCCAAACACTGCTCAGGTGTAGTGTTATCTATCAGGTAAGCTGCTTTAGCCAGCAAGTCAAACACTGCTCAGGTGTAGTGTTATCTATCAGGTAAGCTGCTTTAGCCAGCAAGTCAAACACTGCTCAGGTGTAGTGTTATCTATCAGGTGAGCTGCTGTAGCCAGCAAGCCAAACACTGCTCAGGTGTAGTGTTATCTATCAGGTAAGCTGCTTTAGCCAGCAAGTCAAACACTGCTCAGGTGTAGTGTTATCTATCAGGTGAGCTGCTTTAGCCAGCAAGCCAAACACTGCTCAGGTGTAGTGTTATCTATCAGGTGAGCTGCTTTAGCCAGCAAGCCAAACACTGCTCAGGTGTAGTGTTATCTATCAGGTGAGCTGCTGTAGCCAGCAAGTCAAACACTGCTCAGGTGTAGTGTTATCTATCAGGTAAGCTGCTTTAGCCAGCAAGTCAAACACTGCTCAGGTGTAGTGTTATCTATCAGGTGAGCTGCTTTAGCCAGCAAGCCAAACACTGCTCAGGTGTAGTGTTATCTATCAGGTGAGCTGCTTTAGCCAGCAAGCCAAACACTGCTCAGGTGTAGTGTTATCTATCAGGTGAGCTGCTGTAGCCAGCAAGCCGAACACGCCTCTTGATTCACGTGAATATGACATTTGATAATTTAGTTTCTACATAAATTTTGTGGCATGCAGCAAGTTTAAATGGTAACCTTTTATTTGTCTTAGACTGTACACATGCTAAGCTTTGGCTGTCGTATTGCTTGCTATATTGTCAATAGCTAATTCTATTGACAAACAACCAGCATGTAAGGCTTGTCGCTCTGTGAGCCACTTGAGCGTGAACCAACTTTGAACCAGTTTGAAAATCATCTCATATAGTGTGTATTCGCATGACATCACATGGAGGCCATACTGTAGTAGTGAATAACATTGCTGAGCATAGGACCAACTTCGTTTTAGGCGATTGTCTTTGCAAAATCATTTAATTCTTTGTTAGTTTTATTTTTCTCACATACTTGAGATACTAAAGTCGACGCCATGTTGGTTAACTCAATAACATGGGTGGTATAGGAAAATAAATCATTTTGCCAGTTTAAAAACACTATGCAATATTTTTGAGAGCATTGATGCTGTAAATACGTTAAATTAGAGAATTAATATCTCAAGTATGTGAGAAGAATAGCAGCAAGAAAAAATTAAAAGATTTCCCAAAGAAAATTGTCTTTAACAAAGTTTGTTCTATGCTGAGCAATGTTATTCACTACTCCAGTATGGTCTCCAAGCGCATTAAATATGACGTCATCCGCATGCACTCTATAGTATAAAATACCAATGTGTCCTCAAAACTATTTCATGTCACATCATAACCAATTGTGTATAGTATACTCATTACACATTTTAACACAAACATGTTGAGTTTTTTTTCAGTGTAGCATAGACATCAGAGGCTCATTTTCTAAGTGTACCAAACACATTAGAAGTTTCTCCTTTTAGTGTACCATCGTATTATCCATATTATAATTGTAATATAAATAAAATATCAAATAACTCAAAAGGTTCTGATTTTAGAATAAAATGTTAATTACAATAAATTTCGTTCTCTTCAAATAGTGCCAGAAATTTTGTTGTTTACATTTCCATATAAAAATCATGCAAATATATTTTGACTGACAATATCAAATCAACTAAACGTATCTCTCGTCATTTTTATATTAAAAATAATGAAAATGTTTTTTTTTTTAAAAAGTTCTTCGTTAATCATTTGATATTAGTGTAAAAAGTAGTTAAATATTATTAATTTCCAGGGGGAATTACCATGATGAAAATTTATAGCCTTATTTTTGTATGAATTATGAGTACAGTAATTTTTTTAAATAAATCAAAATAAATAGACGTTTAATAAATTTATCTAAATAAAAATATTAAAATTGTTAAAAATGGTAATGTTTTGTCTAACTTGATCTTTTTATTTTGAGTTACAAGATATAATAATGTTTTAAGGTGGTAAATCACATATAATACTGCGGGATTTGACTAAAAAGTTGTAAAAAAAAAAAAAAAAAAAAAAAAAAAAACTGAAATTTTGCACAGTAATACATTAGAATATGGTATCTTCAAGAATGTAAAAAAAAAAAAAAAAAATGTAAAAAATGTAAAAAAATGTAAAAAAAAAGAGGCGAGATACGTAATAACTATGTTACATTCATAAATATCATTTTTTTTTCAATTTAGCATCTTTTAAGCTATAATAACATAATATTCATTTCTTCCGTGAATAATAACAATAGTTTGCAATGTTTATGATATTTATTTGTGACACAATTAATCACGTTTGCAGCGACAGCAAGCTTTGGTATAATAAGGATATAAGCATAAGTGTCAGAACCATGTATCACGTGACCACCAGACCGTCAAATAATCTTTCTCTCTCTCTCTCTCTCTCTCTCTCTCTCTCTCTCTCTCTCTCTCTCTCTCTCTCTCTCTCTCTCTCTCTCTCTCTCTCGCTGTCACATGTAACATATATCATATTTTACCTGTATATCCATCTTGAAGGAAACACAAGAAGAAAAAAACTATAGCTTTACTCCTTATCGTAATTGGGCTTTATGAAAAGTCGCAACATTTGAATGCAACAAAATAGCGCCACTTTTTCCACCTTTATAGGGTGTCTGTATGCATTCATATTAAAGTCAACTCCATGTTCGATCACTCAATAACATAGGCCTCATAGGAAAATCACACATTTTTCCTGTTAAAAAATACTAAGCAATATACTAGAGAGCATTAACATTAATACTAAATATATAGGTTGAATTAGTATCTCAAGTATGTGAGAAAAAGATTAATAACAAAAATTTAACCGATTTCGTAAAGAAAATAGCCAAAAACAAAGTTTTTCCTATTCTAGCAATGTTATTCACTACTCCAGTATGGCGCTCAAGACTCAAGTGAATTAAATATGACGTCATGAACACACACCCTATAGAAATAACGCATTTTTAGGAGCAAAGAAAGCAAATTTACTAACATCATTAATGGTAAAATGTGGTTGCATTTCCATATTCCAAGTACTCGCAAAGCACTTATATGTCATTAAAATATAGACTCTAAAATAAGTAGATAATTTTGTTACTCTCAACTAACAAGAACATAAATAAACATCATTCCAGCTTAATTTACATTTTAACATTAATTATATTATAATTTAAATAAATGTATCTCATATAGAGCAATGTTTTTGAATGTATTTTTTGTTCGTTAGCAAATTTGAAAACATAAAGTGTAAAACTGTACAAATAAATAGTAATAATAATAATAAAGCCGCAGGTATTTTAATCCTGTCAATTACAACAGGTAAATATTATCCTGACCAGGTATTGACATTATAACAATAATGCAGGTATTTTTTATAATTATTTATATTTATTTTTATGTCTATCGCACACCACTTTTACTTCGTATATATTTGAGTATCAAATTTTGTATGGGCTTTGCCTTTTTTCAAAAAGGTTTTTCATCTCCTGTTGAGCAACCTTCTTTATGTGAAATGTTTGTATTGTAGTAATTTGCTCAATAAATTTTTTATTATTATTACTATTAAAACACGCTGCAATACAGTTATGCCTCACCTAGATTACCTGACATTTCACCTGCATTAGGTGACATTGTACAGTATATCAATACCTGGTTCAGGTTAATATTTACCTGTAGTTATCTACAGGCTTTATGTAAGTGGTTTTACTTTAGCAGTATTTTTTCCCGTGTACTTATTTTGTTGTTGTTGTTTTTCAGTATGTTAGTTGAAAAATAAAAGTTGCACTTGGTACAAAAAAGTAAGTGTTAAAAGTTTTTTTTCTTTCAACTTCAATTTGGCAAAGCTCCGAGAGAGAGAGAGAGAGAGAGAGAGAGAGAGAGAGAGAGAGAGAGAGAGAGAGAGAGAGAGAGAGAGAGAGAGAGAGAGAGAGAGAGAGAGAGAGAGAGAGAGAGAGAGAGAGAGAGAGAGAGAGAGAGAGAGAGAGAGAGAGAGAGAGAGAGAGAGAGAGAGAGAGAGAGAGAGAGAACAACAAACGCTGTGATGTTTAAAGAGCCCAACCTCCTCTCTAGTTTAGATGCAATATGACGAGCTAGCTATTGTTCATGGTTTGTAAAAATAACATACTTAATGAGCCTTGTGAAAATAGCGTGATGAGTGAATCACGCGGTGACTGGAAAACATATGTTTTCAAAATGAAAATAAGTCGTATACCACTGCATAATAGAATAAACCAAATAATGTGTGATGTTAATAGAAAATAGGTGAACCTCTGACTTGACGTGGACCACTACCACCTTGCACTGCCAGGACTGACTGCATGGCCTCGTGCAGACATCAATACACTTAGCTGTCAACACTAAACATCTCTCCTACAGTTTCACCTGAGACACACTGACATAATAATAATAAAAATAATAAGTAACTTTATTAAGGCGTTGTGAGGGCTTGACAGCCCTATGTTACAAAACCTTGACCACAACATTACATGAGAAAAATACATAAGCAAAGAAAAAATAAGAACTACAAACAGAAAACAATAATGTTATCCAATAATACGCAATAAATCATAATATTTATACATTCACATTTCCTTTTAATTTATAATACTATAGATGCATATAATTTTTTTTTTTTTAATTATCTTTTTTTTTTTTTTTTTTTTTTTTTTTTTTTTCAATTTTTTGCTTATGTTAGAAAAATGATTTACTATAACAGCTTCTCTGCTAGATATTTAAATATATAAGTTTTTTGGTCAGATTTTTTTTTTTATATATGTTAGTAAATTTAACAATATATAAATTAGTTTATGTTTAATAAATTTTAATAAATAGTACATATAAACGATTTTTTTTATTCGTTTTAATATTTGGCTTGAAAACAACTTTTAATGAGATCTTTTTCTATATAAGATTTGAACACATTAATGGACGGATTTGAGCGTACTTTTTTAGGGAGAACGTTCCACAGCCTATAACCTTGAACTTGAAAGGCATATTCTGGAGCATCTCTACCTACGCACGGACATCAACGTGCGGAGAACACATTCGTGCGGACAGCACGTGAGCGCATTCAATGAATAACACGGTGTCCAAAAAAAAAAAAAAAAAAAAAAAAAAAAAAAGTGTCTAAATCTTAGTATTCTAATTTTTAAGTCCTCCTGAATACTTTTTTTCGCTGTATATTTCTCGTCAGGTACCATTCTTGGTATTTGTTGCTGAAATAGCTCGTTTGTCTTTTACTTTCACCTATGTCTATCTAAAAGTACCGTGCTAATGAGTGGACATTATACAACTTATGGGTTAGTGCGGTAAGACAAAGCAAAGCAAAGCAAAAAAAAAAAAAAAAAAAAAAAAAGGCACCCACCAAGAATTGAACTTGTGACCTCTCGCACTTTAAACCTCCACGTATACCACTACACCACATGTAAGTAATAACGTGCATATGTTTCTCACACTATAATATTATCCTGATAAACAAACAATAAAAGATTTAATTACGTAAACAAAAGTTTTAACAAGACGTAGTGATACAGTAATAAAAAGAACAGTCATAAATTAGGTTTAGTATGCAAATCGTTAAGTCAGCAATAAATGTCGCATAAATCTTGCTTAATCGATTGTTGTAGGTGCGAATATTTGCAACTTTTGTGTATGAAAACTTTAATTGTCTTGCCCAGTTATATTGTAATTTATATTTCAAATACAAATGTTAATACATTTTTACCTATACTATTTCATTTAAAATAAAAACTCATTAATTTAAAAAAATAAAATGAAAATTCATTTGTGATAAATTAGTAAAAAACCTGTTTGTGAAATTACTTTAATACAATAAATTGAATTGTTACATGGGTTTGTTTTGTCATTGGGACCACAAAACTTTAATAAAAATTAATTAACAAAATAACATAGGGAAAATATCGACGTTTTTTTGCATGACAATAAGCATGTATTGGAAATTTAAAAAATATCAACTGTGATGTGTAGAGAGCGCAGAAATAGGTGTTTTTTTTCCAAAAAATATTTCACTTTATAAATTTTTTTTTTTTTTTTTTTTTTTTTGCAAAATAGGTGGTAAAATAGGTGATTTTTAAGAAATAGTTGATTTTTATTTTATTATATATTATATTTTCATGAAAAACAACAATTTCAACATTTTTCACCTATTTGTCAACTATTTTCATATTTTTTTTCATGATTTGTTAAAAACGGGTACATTTCTAATGAAAATTTAAAAAAAGTTAAAAAAAAAATAAAAAAAAAGTTTTTGTTTCTTTCAAATTTTTTTCAAATTTCCTTAAAAATGTACACGTTTTCAACAAATCATGGAAAAAATATGAAAATAGTTGACAAATAGGTGAAAAATGTTGAAATAGTTGTTTTTCATGAAATAGGTGAAAATAGGTGATTTTTAGATGGGGTCAAAACGTGACAATTTAATGGATCGATGAAGATCTGGTTAAATAATTAAAATAGCACCCGAAACGCAAATAGTTGAAAAACTATTTCTGCGCTCTCTAGTGATGTGTGTTTATAGTCTGTCTGTCTGTCTCTCTGTGTCTTTCTCTCTCTGTCTCTCTCTTTTTGATTATTCAAAAGCAAAATTCAAATTTTATTTAAATCATTATATATACATTAAAAATAACCTAATTTATACTGCATTAATTAAGGCATAAATTAGACCTCATTTCAATTGCATAAACGACAATTTCTGTACCCCCCATGTAATAATATAGTTGCTGTACAATTAAGCATAATATCCTGTTATGTTGATGAAACTGAGCTAACATAATTATTGCATTACATATTTGACGAATGATACACTGAAGAATGAATATTTTAGATATTAAATAATGCTTTTAAAGGCATAGACTAGAAGAAAGCATAAGCATTTACATCACAAAACACTTGTGAAACTTACATATAAATAACATTAGTAATTCTCTCAAACTCAAAACCCAACTATAGCAGTTTCATATAGGTTTTATTATAAAAAGCAAGTAAGCGTAGCAGTGATCAGAAAAGTTCTATTTATTCAACCCACACAACATTGTCTTACTAATTGTTGCTTATTTTTTACGTCATTAACAGGAATATTTACGCAAATTGCATACTTCAAAAAATTTCACGCTATCTTGTGGTGGAGCCATATTTACATTCAGGTAAAAATTGGCATCAGTTTTGGAGGTTCCATTTTGTGTTTATAGTAATTAAAAAGCACATGTTGTTTCATGTGGTCTATGGCTTTAATTGGAATTATAAATTATACGTGTATATATATATATATATATATATATATATATAACATACACAAATATATAATGATGATATATAACAAGATATTTATGCTAAGTAACGTAATTAAAAATATATTATCATAAATTATGTGCAATTACTTTTGTTAATACGTGTGATACTTTTTTTTTTTTTTTTTTTTTTTTACTTTTTTTATTGTAATTTAAACAGTTTCTAAAAGTAAACATAAAATTCACATTTGCGAGTGCAGTGTTTAGTTGTTATAATTATAAATAGCCCCACATGTTGAATTAACTTGGCTAGTTCTGAAATCATGTTGTTTACATTAGGTTATATCTCGCTCTGTCTGTTTCTCTGTTCTGTATCTGCGAGAACTTGGAAGTTAGGCTCACTTAAAAATATCAAACCCTCGTCTTTTATTGCAGCAATGAAAACAAAATCGTATCATTTGTTGTTTACGATATTTCTATTAATAAATAGCTTGCAACTATATTTGATACTAAAGTTTGGGATAAGAAATCTTTAGGGCGGGAAATCAGGTACTGCAGGATTTGACTAAAAAATTGTTAAGAAAGAAAAATCAGAAATTTTGCACAGTGATACATTAGGATATAGGGTGTATGCATTCATGTTAAAGTCGACGCCATGTTGGATAACTCAATACCATGGGTAGCATAGGACAAAAAATCATTATACCAGTTTAAAAACACTATGCAATATTTTTGAGAGCATTGATGCTGTAAATATGTTGAATTAGTATTTTAAGTATGTAAGAAAAATAAAAATAACAAAAAATTAACCAATTTCCCATAGAAAATTGGTTTAAATGAAGATAGTCCTATGCTGAGCAATGTTATTAACTACTCCAGTATGGCTTCCAAGCGCAATAAATATGACGTCTTCCGCATACACTATGGGTATGGGGGGTTGGGGGTCACCATGCTAGATTTTAAATTATGATTTTTTTTTTTAAATTTTAGTCCCATGGCGAAAAAGCGCAAGGATACATATTTATTTTTAACCGTGTACTAGACAATGTATTAGTAAGCATAAACATGGCGACAAAGCGCAAGGATATTCAAACATCCTATACCTTTGATAAAGCACCATGCTCTTGTACTGTGACTTTTAGTTTATATCGATGCAACATCTCACTTTAACTTTAAAGATCTGTTTTTAAAATGAAGAAGGTTTTCATTGATGACTATGGTGTTGATTAAAAAAGAAAGAAGTAAATTTCCTCTGTGCAAGAAAACGAAGTGTTGAAACAATTTTATGTGAAGATATTGAGATTGAGGCGAACGTCTTTTAGTTTTGACATCGATGTGGAAATTTTCTTAAAGCCATAGACCACATAAAACAACATTTGCTTTTTAATGAATAAACAAGAAATGGGATCTTCCAAACTGATGACAATTTTTACCAGAATGTTAATGTAGCCTTACGAAAGAACCTGAAAAGACTGTAAAGTACGCAAATTACCTGAAAATTTATGTTTATGACGTCAGAAACATGCAAAAATTAGTATGAAAATGTTGTGCGGGTTACATAAAGTGAATTTTTTTATTGCTGCTACGGGGCTACTGTTGGGTTTTGAGACAAACTAAAGTTATTTATGTAAGTCCAATCAAGTGTTTTGTGATATAAATGCTTGTGTTTTTCTCTGGTCTATTCTTTTAAATACACATTTTTGTAAAAGTATAAGATCTAGTGTTCTTTAAACTTCACAAATAAATTAAAACATTGATTGTATTACTCTTTGAACTCATTATTGTAAAAACTTTCCCTACAAATAACATTCAAAATTTTGCAAGGAAAAAAAAAGGGAATTTAATGAACGGAATATAATTAATGCCAATATAGCATAAATATTGCTAAATTGCAAACAAAATAATTATGCTGTATATATCATAAATTATGTTAAATTTTACTGAACAACTGATGTTACTAAAAATTAGTACGCATAATTATAACGTATAATATTTATTTGTCCGTGTGTACAACAATCAATCAATCAATCAATCAATTTTAAGGCAATTATTCTATTTTTTATTTTTAGGAGAAAAAGAGAGAGAGATCTAAAAAAAAAACGATTTATGTTGTTTCTATATCAACAGTTATAAAAAAAGAAACTTAAATTAAACTATAAAAAAACTCGTCTCCAATTCGTGTTTTATTGATTTGAAGAGAAATGAGTTTAGAAAAGAAGCAGTTGGATAGTAAGGCAAGCAGTGAAGTAGGTATATGGTAAGAAATCAAGTGCAGAGAGGGAGAGAGAGAGAGAGAGAGAGAGACAAGATTGAGAGCGCGGTCACGCAATTCCACCAGTCACCAACTTTATCTGCCTCGAGTGAGCAACTGCCCCATTGTACTGTATGCACATTGCAGTCAACTTTACCCTCTTGGGAGAAATCTCACAACAATCAACCAGTCAGTGCATAACAATGATAATAAACAAAAAACAAAGTTATACTACTATGTAGAGTCAATATATTGTTTTACGACATTTTCTAATAATA
Source organism: Ecdyonurus torrentis (assembly GCA_949318235.1). NCBI lineage: Eukaryota > Metazoa > Arthropoda > Insecta > Ephemeroptera > Heptageniidae > Ecdyonurus > Ecdyonurus torrentis. The sequence continues at coordinate 52,283,781 of OX439128.1, read as the reverse complement.
ATAAAATATTCAATCAATATTTTACAAAGTGGAAAGTAAGACAATATTGATTGATTTTCTTCTCAGAAATGTAGTTATTAAACTTTGTTTGCAATAAAAAAATTTATACCTAAAAAAAAAAAAAAAAACTTTATGTAAAGCATTGGTAAAACAAGATGAGACGTTATTTTAACTGTAAGTACCCCTTCTTCTCGTATTCTAATCGAGCTATATAGGAATAAAATTACCACGTTTTAAACTCAATATTACATTGATCACCTATATATCTAACTTTGGTGTTTATCTGAGAAAAAGAGTTGTACACAGAGAAAAATAAATACGTAATAATTATGATAACTCATTTTCAGTATTTTTTTTTTGTCAATACAATAACTATGTTATATTAGCATTATTATTCATATTGTTTAATTCAGCATTATTTATGTTGTAATATTTACTATAATACATCCAGCATAAATTACGTAATTTATTCTCTTCGTTAATAGTTAATATGGCTGAAAGAATCTCTGATCTTATTTTGATCAAGGTTAATAAAATTTGACAGAATCAAGGTTTTCTTGAAATTATGAACTACCTTAATGTTTCGTATTGACGATGACGTAGCAACAATTAGACCCGTACTTGAAAAATGCGTGGGACATATCTAAATTAGAACTAAAATTATAAGATTTTTTTTTTTTTTTTTTTTTACAAATTTTGAGAAAACTACTACACTGATTCAAAAAAATAAATAAAAGAGGGATACTAAGCATACTTTAACGTATTGTAAGCTACAAACCTTTTTCTTAACATCATAATCTGTAAAAAGCATTACGATGCTGTTGCGGCTAAACCACGGATCTACCTCTGCCGTGCTAGCTTACTTTCACACAACTTATCGTGGCAGACCGATATTTGCTATTTCACGTTACTACGTTTAGCGTGAAAGAGTGTTTTCACATATCTACGTTTTTTAAAACACGTATCTACAAAAAAAAGTGTTTTTATTGATATAATGCAAATAATAATAATTTACGTATGCATTGAAATACCCAAAATAATATTTTGAAATAAAATAAATATTGAAAGGGTTTAGCTTTCGTGTTACACCGTGTTATATAAGCAGTAAACTGACATTGAAAAGGAATTCGGCTCGACCGGGACTCGAACCCGGATCTTTGGTTTCCCAGACCACTGCGTTAACCATTACGCTACCGAGACTCCTTCCGATTCAACATCATTCACTGCTCATATATAGTCAGCTTTCGCTGCTTGCCATGCGCGTGCCTTCGTTGGCGCGACAGTTTAAACTGCTAAGCAGTCATGGCGGGTGCTCTTGCGAGCTATATGCCTCCACGTAGAGGGCAGTTATGAGAGTTTGTAATTTAACGCCTATTTTACACGGGAAGTTTTTTTTTTTTTTTTTTTTTTTTTTTTTTTTTCCTTCCTTTTTTTTTTTTAAACTTCCCGTGTAAAATAGGCGTTAAATTACAAACTCTCAAAATAAATATTATTATTGTGATTTAATGTGCTTTATTAATATTATGCTTTTTTTTTTATTAAATATTCCGAATTTATGTGTACAATTCTAGTTACAGTATTTTATAAAGTGAAAAAAAAAAAACGCTTTAAATAGTATAAAATTATAAAACTGGTGCATTAAAAAGTGAAAACTGAGACTAAATTTGTATTTTGCTGGTTTTGAATATGTTAGGTGGTGGCGGCCTTATTATTGATTCTTCTTTTTTAATAAAGTAACACTAATAAACAATAAAATAACTAATTCTTTGATATATGGTCTACATACCTATCTAAATAACGTTTGAAACAAATACTAACCTTTTTAAAAATCATCCTTAATGTTATCCTGGTTATTGCTAGTATTTATAAATGACTACAATATATAATATTGTTTTATAATACAATAATAACACTTAATTTCAATTTAAACTTTACTTATCACGTAATAACTTACAATAACTGTACAAACACAAAAGACATTGAATAATATTATTATATAACTATTTATTTAAAAAATTAAAACACAAATAACTAAATCACACTAAGAGATTTTTCACTTTTAACTTCTACGTGGAGCAAAAATAAAACTCGACTTTACTAAACAAATTTAAAGCTTAAACTAAAAATCAGGGGAAGTTTGTTAATAGGAATATTTTACCTTTTCTTATCAATGTTAACTTGGACTGGAGTTTAACCTGTTATGCATCGTACGTTTAAATACACTTATACATCCCGTCATGCTTACAAATATATATAATATAGCAATAAAATATGTTTTATATTTATCTAAAAATAATAAATTAGTATTTTAAATATTTATATATAACATAGTTTAATATTAATATTTAGTTAATGTATAAAAAAAATATATGTACACAAAGGTATATGAATCGATAATATATTCTACGCTTTAAAAATTATATTATATATAAATGAAATAACGTAAAACAGAATTTACTTTACCAAAAACATATAAAATAAAGTGTAATACGCCACGACAAACGTAGATATGTGAAAACACTCTTTCACGCTAAACGTATATAGTAACGTGAAAAAGCAAATATCCGATAAATGTAGTACCGCGAATATGAGTTGCCGCGCTAAATGTAGATACGCATTTTGAGGGCTGCCACGATAAAAGTAGTTGTGTGAAAGTAAGCTAGCACGGCAGAGGTATATCCGTGGTTTAGCCGCAACAGCACTAATTTAGTAAAAGTTTATTTAATTTCTCACAAGACTTATGCAATAAGATTAAACCAATAATAATAAAAAAAAAAATAAATAAAAAAATGAAGTGAAGTGAAGTGATGAAAAACGATGACAAGTTTCTAAGAGAATTTCCTCAGATATTTTGCACAGAAAATTTCTGCCAACTTGACTACAACTATAAAATGCTGACTTTAAAAAAAAAAATGTCAGCTGTGGAAATTCCCTTATGAATAAAATAATGTGAAACTTGAGAAAGCAAACTCTTGTTTATTTGTCTCTGAAAGTTTCAATTTAAATCTAACAAAACGAGAAAATTATATTAAATATGAAAATTGTTCTATTTTTTTATTTACTATTTGTTTGACTAGAAGATATTAATTTATCCAGTTTATATTTAGTTCTTAGGGTGCATGACTTGGTATGGAAATCTCTTTCTTTACATTCAGGAATCAGGCTAACTTTTCATGCAGCATTTAAATACATTTTTATGTAGCATATTTTTGTGGCACATATAGATCGATTTTATGTATATACATATATACATATATATATATATATATATATATATATATATATATATATATATATATATATATATATATATATATATATATATATATATATATATATATATATATAATATATATATATAAGATTTTTGTGTATTCAATTTAATTTTTCATTTAAAATAGTCTTTTTATCGCCTTCAATAATTCATTCAATATTGTAAAAAAATGTATATAGATTAAATTATAATGAAGTAATCTTTTATATTAAAGACATAGAACACGTTGGAATTTTTGTTGTGTTTAATACCATGACATCTAAATATCAACGTTGATTTGGCCGGAGTCATTGATTTCTAATTTATTTTTGGCAGATGCGGGTTTGTGAAGGCACAGCTCACTGGTCCACGTGCGAGGAAACACACATCAAAAACCACATGTACGATTTTGTGAATTGAAAATAAATTAGAAATCAATGAGTGTGGCAAAATCAACGTTGATATTTAGTTATGGTAGGATATTAGACATGTTTTTTGTTCACCTAAAACTATTTTCTACCTCATATAATATTATACTTTTTAGCATGCTATGGAAATGATATAAGTTAACACTAGCTTGTTATACAAAATAAATACGTAATAATTATGCTAGATCAATGCAGCAATATTTATGCATAACAACATAATGTATGCTATATTGTACACTGATTATACTACATAACATAATAGTTAACATGTTCAGCATAATTACTTATGTTATTACAAAATAACAACATTTGTGCTCTACAATATAGCAAGTGTTCAATGTAGCAACATAATGTATGCTATATTGTACACTGATTATACTACATAACATAATAGTTAACATGTTCAGCATAATTACTTATTTTATTACAAAATAGCAACATTTGTGCTCTATAATATAGGGTGTATGCCCATGATGTCATATTTAATGCGCTTGGACGCCATACTGGAGTAGTGAATAACATTGCTCAGTATAGGACAAACCCAGTTTGTTGTCCTTTTTCTTTTGAAAATCGTGTAAATTTTTCTTATTAATATTTTCTTACATACTTGAGATACTTATTCAACATGTTAACAACATCAATGCTCTCAAAAATATTGCATAGTATTTTTAAACTGACAAAATGAGTTATTTTACTATGCCACCTATGTTATTGAGTTATCCAATATGGCGTCATCTTTAACATGAATGCATACACCCTATAGCAATTGTTCAGTGTAGCAAAAATTAAATTTTTGTTACGTGTAGTTTTTACTCTATTTATCGGGAGCGTAGTTTAACAACTTTCTAATTTTCAATTAATAAATGTATAAATGTGTGTGTGTATGTTATATGTATTATTATTATTATATATATATATATATATATATATATATATATATATATATGTTAGAAAATATAGAAGCAATTTAAATTTCAATAAATTGCTAATGTGATTTATAAAATCCAATATAAAAAACATGATGCCGCCATACATACATATAAACATGATGGAGTATAATTAATTGTTTTATTGTCGATAAAATGAAAATATTTGGCAATTGTAATAAAATAGGATTAATATGCCATCAGTAGTTGGATCAGAAAATACTCGGCGATAAATTGATTTGGACAGCAACGACCGGCAAAGTGATTTCTATACAATTATAAAGAATGAAAATTTTAAAAGAGTGTCAAAATAATTATTGTATTATTAATTAATAATAAAATCCATATTAAAATAATACAAAAGTTTGGTTGAAATATCAACTTTAGGGTATGGATTAATTTTTTTTTAATATTTTAAATTGTTAAATTTCTCATGGGATTCAATACAAAAAAAATGAAATTAAAATCTTTTATACTGAAATAAATAGAGATTTTAATTTTTTTTTTTTTTATTAAAACAGTATGAGAAAAACAAATATTATTTTTAAATCCGGCTTTTGAATTGAGATTGAAACTGACGGGATGTAGAAGTAGTGATGATAATTTTTATTTTGCATATATAACTTTAAGAATTGATAATTTATTTAAAAGAAGATCTTATATATTTTCAATTTTACTAAAATGGTAAAATTTCAGGCAAAAAAAAAAAAAAAAAAAAAAAAAAGCAGAAAGTTTCTAGTTTAACCAAGGCATCCTAAAGAAAAAAAAGCAGTACTCAAAAATGTTGACAACAACAACAAAAAAAAAAAAAAAAAAAAAAAAAAAAAGACAACAATCTGGCGTTGACTGTAAGTTTATTTACTCCATAATAAATACAGTGCAAATTAGAGCTTTTCATAGTTTTTTTTAAATTTATTTAAAAAAATCGAATCGGATGCATATAGCATATAATTTATTTTTAATTTCTTGTTAGAAAATATATTTCATAGTGGGTCAGACGATCTAGCAGCTAATAATGTTGAGTACTGTTAAATTTTTACTTGCGCTGATATACACATTTAACTTTTTTCTGTTTTTTTTTTTAACTGTATTGTTGTTGTTTTATAAGTGTTATGTATATATGTATAAATTGACTTGTTCTACTCTCTAAAGAAATCGAACACAATAAAATCTTTAATCTGTAATTCTAAGGAATTCTTTGAGTCCTAAGAAAGTTTTTATTTTGTAAATGTAATATTTCATCACCCTGTTTACGGCAGATACAGAGTGATGCGAGACAACTTTGTTTTTAAAAAAAATCAATCATTTTTAATAAAAATAATAATAATAAACTAAAAAAAAAAAAAAAAAAGCGGTGCATCGTGTCTTGATGCAAATAAACTTTATAATTCCAAAAAATTATACCTAAAATTGAAGCTTAAGGAACATGGCTACCATATTTGTTTAATAAGTTTCCATTCAAATTTTTAAGATAATTGGTCAAAACTAAAACTACCTTCAATTTTCATTGTTAATCTTAATTTTATAGGAAGCCAAATTAAAAACGATATTTCGAATGTACTGCCTGTCTTATTTAGGATGCCTTGGTTAAATAGAAAATCAATGTAATATTGTTCGCAAAATTTGCTTAGGTTTCTGTCGTATACCTACGTACCTTTATACTGTATTAAACTGAGAGAGAGAGAGAGAGAGAGAGAGAGAGAGAGAGAGAGAGAGAGAGAAAGAAACAGTTGATATCTGTAAAAAGCTGATAACAAAAATAAGTAAAAATCAATAAAACAATTTTCAAACTAGATTGTAAGAAAGAAAAAAAAATAACGAACATAATTTTCAAATTTCCCGCCTCCTCCAAACATTATTGCATAATTGATAGGACAATCATTTTGTTATAAGAACAAAATCGATCTTCATGGTTTTGCATGTAAAGTAGAATGTCATTCATTATTTAAACTTCTTGTATGCTCTAGTCATTATCTGGAGTGATTTAACATTTTTAATCAATTCAATTCAAATAAGGCTTGATTGGAGGAAACATATTTCATTTAGTACATATAGGTTTGAATATACTTTTTAGCTGCAAGTCAGGAAAAGAGAATTTATATATATATATATATATATATATATATATATATATATATATATATATATATATATATATATATATATAATATATATATATATATACAATTCTCCCAACTAATTCGAGAGGATGCAGTGTAATTAACTATGTAAAGTCAACTGTGATTGGCTGGTAGGTTTATAACACGCTCTCTGATTGGTTTAGCACCCCGGATGCAGCTTTTGGCGGGAAAGACGTTGTTTTGGCATACGTGTATATTTAATCAAATGTTTACCCGTCGAAGTGAACGAACTACACTTTACAAATATCACTCAAAATGAACGATCTGCGTTTGGCGCTTCTACGTTTTTTAACATGAGAACTGTATGGGGGAATTTGGAATTTGTGTAGTGTAGAACGGTCATTTGTCACAAAATGTATAAAGTGTAGTTCTTTCACTTTCATAGGTAAGCATCTAATATGAATATCTATTTATTTTCTTCACAATTTTAAAGCAATTGTTTTGATTTTATTATTAACTCTAAATTAATTTAAAATTATTGCTTTATTAACAATTATTATTATTATTATTCAATAAGTTTTATTTATTTATTTATGTTTTTTTTTATGCAAGCATTACTGTAAACCCCTGTAAGAATTGTAACTAGGCAACCAGTTGCATAGATATGACACACTTTTGGCCTACTTTACAGGGGGCCTTTTTTTTTTTTTGGCGATAGTATTTTATCTCAAAGTTTGAATTATTTTGATTGAATTGTTTTATAATGGATTACAGATTTTTTTTTTAAAATATTTTTAAAATTCATAAAAACTAGCGGGTAAAAAAAAAAAAAAAAAAAAAAAAATTGAAAAAATTAAAAATGCTAAAAACTGCATTTGAACGTGCAATATCTAATAATTTATACCGACCCAATTGCGACAAAATTTAAGTTTTAGTAACATAATTTATGCTAAATTACAAGAAAAAAATGCATTTTTTTTTAATGTTTTTGTAGTAGTGTCGGCTCCAAATTTTGCATTGTATTCAAATTTGCCGTCAGAATAACCCCAAACTGCCTCTCACGTTTAGAGGCAGTATCATATTTATATGACGCACACAAAAAACTTTGTTTTGCAAGCAAGTATGATAATGTATTATTATAATATGCAAAATCCACATTTGCCAAGATTAATAGTAAATTTGTTTATTATTATTTTTGTGCATGATTGATGATATCAAACTGTGAGTGTTATTTTGAAAATAACTTTTCTGGCACAAAGTACAGTCAGACGTATGTGAGATTGCAAAAAAAAAAAAAAAAAAATTAAAAAAAAAACTAACATCTATTTTAAATAATATGACTTGTCAAGTATTTCTCTTTCTTACTGCGTGAAGTGAAACAAAAGTCGAGCGTGATTATTACTTGAGCGGCGTGTGTGGTAGACACACACACACACACACACACACACACACACACACACACACACACACACACACACACACACACACACACACACACACACACACACACACACACACACACACACACACACACACACACACACACACACACACACACACACACATTTTCTCTCTCTCTCTGTTAAATACACTTTGTCAGTCTCAATCTCTCTCTCTCTCTCTCTCTCTCTCTCTCTCTCACACTCACTCACTCTCTCAGGTCTTACAGTAACATCTCCACTAAAGTGACGCCATTTTCACGTCAACTTCTCAAAGCAGTAACAAAATAAACTAAAATTCAGCCAGCCTGCTTGCTCGCTTGCTTGCTTGCCTACTTCTATTAAATAGATTACATTTTCATATTCAGTCTTACCAACTCACAAAGTTTTTACATCTTTCAAATAATCTCCTTAAAGTCTGCACTTTGTTGTACAGTACATTTCTGTATAACAAGCAAAGCCAAATAACATTGCGAATTACCAATAAATAGATAAATAAATTGCACCTTTTATTGATTGATTCATCATAACATTTATATCTCATAACATATATAACTAGAGTTATAAAAATATCTAGATGCTATGAAGTTTTTACTGTGTCTTACTGAGCCTTAAAGGCGTAGAACACCGTGAACAAAACAGTTGCGTAATATCATAACAAACCTGAAAATCAACGTTGATTTGGCTGGAGTCATTGATTTCTAATTTATTTTCCATTCACAAAATGCCACTGTCGGTCACTGACGTCACAGCTTGCCTGGTCTACGCGCAAGTAAACCGGGCGAGCTGTGACGTCAGTGACCGGCAGCAGCATTTTGTGAATGGAAAATAAATTAGAAATCAATGACTCCGGCTAAATCAACGTTGATTTTCAGGTTTGTTAGGAAATTACGCAACTTTTTTGTTCAAGGTGTTCTACGCCTTTAAAGATTTTGTTTTCCTCAATTCCAAGCAATTTGGTTTCAAGTTATTCAATTAAATTAGTTGAAATTCAAGTAAAGTAAAAATTTGACATCGACGAAAAACTTAAAATTACTTTTATGTGCTTCATTGCTCCATAAGAAAGCATGTTAAATGTTAAGACAGTAGCTAGCACTTTGTTATGCATGGCCTTGCTAGCAGTTTGCTTATTTTATCACTTAACTTTTGAAAGTCTTAAGGCTAACGCAGCCGTCTTATTTTATTAAATATTAAAATAATTTTAGAAAATAAGCCACTGTGATTGGCTGAGAGTCGACTCTCAGCCAATCACAGTGGCTTATTTTTTAAATTTAATATTAAATAAAATAAGACGGCTGCGCGGGTCTTTATAATGCCACTTCTAGACGTAAAGTTTTAATAGATTAAACAAATATTTGAAAATTAGTTTTAAGATACTTGGTATGAAAAGATTGTTAAAATTTGCGTACCGTGATTGATAGCTCAGTATAGGCACGTGTTGAATAATGTAATTGAAATGTATGAAGAATATTATGTGCTCTAAGTAGCACTGCTAGCAAACATTCACCTGGCTAAATAAGTAACTACACTCACAAATCGAACTGCTAGCAAGTTTAAAATTCTAACTAAATACTCGATACTAGAGTTTGAACATTTAAAAAAAATACTTTACTGCACGGAAAGAATAAATTACGTAATTTATGCTGCATTTATGTTATTATAGCATAAGTTATACTAAATTAGAACAACACAAATAATTATGCTGTACAACATAATATTTATGCTATAAAACACAATTATCATGCAATATAGCATACATATTATGTTGTATTGAACAAATTCTGCTGAATGTGGTACATAGCATACACTAATGTTTAATAATAATAGCCATATATCATTGGTTATTGGTTACTCTTACATCGGCAATGAGAGAACACACCTTTTTTTCTCTGTATGTAAATATGTAGCGAAAAAGTATCCTCGCCTGATAAGAGAGTTTTAGAGAGTAATTAGGTTTGATTTGACAGGAGTTAGTTTTGAGAAAACATATAGATATTTTATACTATAGAGATAACACATGCAACGTTTGCTGTGCAATGCTCCAGCTGTATTATATAGTCACCTGCATCTCAATGTTACTTTTACACACAAAATATCTTGTAACAAATACTAAAAACCTTTGTCAAGTTACCTTTTTATCATTTAGAATCCTATATATATAATTATCATGCCTTATTATACATGAATTAGACACCATCACGTTGATTTTGTAATTATTTTTATTTTGACTTTTATATCACTTATCTGACGTCACAATGTACCACCGCCAATCACGGTCACCACTCTGGTCACGTGATAAATTCTATCCCCTCCATCAAGTTCTTTACCCCTATCACATCCCCATCGGTACATTGTGACGTCAGATACGTGATATAACGGTCAAAATGAAAATAAATAAAACTAAATACAAAAACAACGTGTTGGTGTTTAATTCATGGATAATAAGGTATGGTAATTATCAGTCTAGTATTCTAAATGATAAAAAAGTAAGTTGACAAGGGCTTTAAGCATGAGAAACATTATTGTGTTGAATCACAACATACAAACAAAGTGCGGACATTAATTAGTTTTATATTTCTCGTCTATAATTACAACATACAAAACTGCATGTGAACTAGAATATTATACATTGGCAATATTTTGTCTGTAAATATTTTTTCTCTCGATGCACCTGTTTGAATATTTAGTAAAAATACACTAACGTAGTAAGTAAACTCGTCTCAAAAAGCTTGAGCTACCTGCCGTTAGACCTTTTACGGTATCGCCCAGTTCATCTCCCCCCCCCCCTGTGAAATGCGCACGAGAAAATGGGTGATACATTAGTGATACAACGATTAATCGACTGAGGTTTTTTGAGTCGAGTATAAAAATTCGTTTTTTAAGTGTAAGTAAGTAAGTAAGTAAGTAAGTAAGTAAGTAAGTAAGTAAGTAAGTAAGTAAGTAAGTAAGTAAGTAAGTAAGTAAGTAAGTAAGTAAGTAAGTAAGTAAGTAAGTAAGTAAGTAAGTAAGTAAGTAAGTAAGTAAGTAAGTATAAGTAAGTAAGTAAGTAAGTAAGTAAGTAAGTAAGTAAGTAAGTAAGTAAGTAAGTAAGTAAGTAAGTAAGTAAGTAAGTAAGTAAGTAAGTAAGTAAGTAAGTAAGTAAGTAAGTAAGTAAGTAAGTAAGTAAGTAAGTAAGTAAGTAAGTAAGTAAGTAAGTAAGTAAGTAAGTAAGTAAGTAAGTAAGTAGACATACGTCTTATGAGTGTAAGTAAAGTTGAAAGCTAACGACTATGTAACTTTTACTTCTTGATCTCCAGACTTTACACTAAAATATCAAGACAAACGAAGTGTGAATTATATTCCAACTTTACCATAAAACTACGGGCCTAACTTTTCATATGTATACTTAAGTGATTGAGCCTTTAATATACTCTAACTACTTATTAATACATGTTAAAATATTAATACAAGTTAAATATGGCCTGTTAACATAGGGCAGTGTTTTTACATACAGAGAGAAGGCCTGTTTACCATAAAACTTGTTCAATATCTTAGCTGGCATGCAGTTTTGTTTGTTGTTTTTATAGACGAGAAATATAAAACTATTTCATGTCCGCACTTTGTTTGTACGTTGTGATTCATCACATCATATAATGTTTGCTGATCAACTATTTATTATTAATGCCAGATATTGCACTGTAGGTAAAGCAGTTAAAGGCATAGACAACATGAAAACATAAGTATTTACAACACAAAACACTTGATGAGACTTATTTGGTGTAAAAAAACAACTGTAGCTCCGTAGTAGTGATCAGAAAATTTTGATTTATGCAACCCGCACAACATTTTTATACTATTTTTTTGCATGTTTCTGAAGTCATAAACAGAAATATATACGCAAATTGCATACTTTACAGTTTTTTTTTTACGCTCTCTTGTGGGGCCACATTTACATTCCGGTAAAAATTATCATCAGTTTTGTAGATCCCATTTCTTGTTTAAATAATGTTTCAATGTTTGAAACTTTTAGGTAAAATTTCATCTTGACTTCATGTCAATTTTTAGTTCATGATCATTCAGTGTGTCAGAAATCAGCCAGTCACCTTAAATAAATTCTACATTCTTAACAAGATTGCCAATCATTTTACAAATCACAATATAGGACTTGCAAAAAGTAGATAAATTTGTCACAAAACGTATTAAGTTATTATAAACACAAACTTCCTAACATGATCAAATATTGAGCTAAAATTGAAATAAATCAACACTGCGCAACATTGAAGTGTAATAAATTTGCTACTATTGACTATTTGTATTTAAAGTAAATAAATTATTCAAACTGAAATACTGAAGTTAAAATGAACATGCGTCACACAAAAAAAGTAATAAATATAGTTTTACAATTAAAATAAAATAATTTGATAAACTGCAAGGATATAAAATGTCACATATTGAGATTAAAAATAAATTACACATCTATACGCACTTAAAAATGTCATTAAGTATACATTTGTACACAGTTTCAAAATACTTTTAATATCGTGAAACTAACGGTTGTGACGTCACTAAACTGTGACAATCTAATGATAAAAATGAAAATGACGTCACAAGACCTTCTTACCGTGGGAAAAAAAGCATGACACCACTAATTTAGCGTTACGCTTATGGAAATACGTTTTATGCGTTTTTAAAGAAGACTACTGCATCGATTCCGTAAAAACGTAAATGAAGCATATTTTAATGCGCTTCAGCCTCGAAAAAACGAAAAACTAGATCTTTAATCTACATAGTTTTAACATAATGGTCCTAACGCTCGTGACGTCTCTAACGTTTTTATCATTAGATTGTCAACGCTTAGTGACGTCATTATCGTTAAATTTATAATATACTTAAATACTGAAAGCAATGCATAACTGTGTACATGCTTCCAAACACTTATTTTTTCCGGTGTAATGTTTTTTTACTGTGTACTAGCTTACATTGACCTTGCAGTAGAGCGTTTTTTGTTGAGAGCTGAAAACTAACTTTGCTGTACAACAAAATTTAAGTCAACATTTGTAACAGATCAGTTTATACTTTTTTGTGTTGAATTGAAATGTTTAAAAACTTTTAGCTTTGAATTTAACGTATTTTTTGCAAACCGTATATGTTTTTACAATTCAAATATTTTATCTACATTAAATATACATAAAATTGCGTAGAAATAAAAACTAAAGTGTCAGCAAACAAATCGGCAAGCAAGATAAATATTAGATGACGGCGCGAGAGTGTCGTAGTTCAATAATATCTCACGTCTTAGGGCTGGCATATATTTATGTGATCGACTGAGTGTTTGCAGATTTTGTACATCTCTCTCTCTCTCTCTCTCTCTCTCTCTCTCTCTCTCTCGCACTGTATCTTTCTCTCTCCCTTCCTCTCGCTCTCTATTTCTCACTTTTTTCTCTCCCACTCTCCCACTCTCCCACTCTCTCTCTCTCTCTCTCTCTCTCTCTCTCTCTCTCTCTCTCTCTCTCTCTCTCTCTCTCTCTCTCTCTCTCTCTCTCTCTCTCTCTCTCTCTCTCTCTCTCTCTCTCTCTCTCTCTCTCTCTCTCTCTCTCTCTCTCTCTCTCTCTCTCTCTTCACACTGTCTCTCATTTTCTTCCTTTCTCTTCTCTCTCCCTCATTCTCTTGTGTCTCTAATGCTATCTCTCCCTCTCTCGCTTTCTGTCTCTGTCTCTCTCTCTCTCTCCCTTTCTCGTACTCTCTATTTCTCATTTTCTCTCTCCCTGTCCCTTTCTCTTTGTCTCTCTCTCCCTCCCTCTCTCTCGCTTTCTGTCAGTCTCTCTCTCCATCCCTTTATCTGGCTCTCTATTTCTCATTTTCTCTCTCCCTCTCCCTTTCTCTTTGTCTCTCTCTCTCTCTCTCTCTCTCTCTCTCTCTCTCTCTCTCTCTCTCTCTCTCTCTCTCTCTCTCTCTCTCTCTCTCTCTCTCTCTCTCTCTCTCTCTCTCTCTCTCTCTCTCTCTCTCTCTCTCTTTTTTCATATTTCTCTCAATGCAATGTCTTTCTGTTGCTCTCCATTTCCCTTTTTCTTTCTTCCACACACTCTCTCCTTCTCCCTCCCTCCCTCTCTCACACACACTCAACAAAACTAAACACTCGCACATCTCCAGCGACGATCACATTAGTTTTCATGAGCTGACACTTTATGTCGAAATAAAAAACAAGAAATAACTTAAACGAGCTAGCGCAAGAGACAAATAACATTCTTTCAACGTTCGTCTCGTCATAATGTGTTTAGATAGCATATATCTAACACTCAGTAGTTCACTCAGGTCTAAGGTGAACTTCATGTGGCACATTTTACATTCCAACACCGTAATAAAAATATAAAATATATATTTTATCCCGAAAAGTTAACAAACGGTGTTTCAGTTTAATTTATATGACCTCAGAGGCTCGCTTTTCGAAATCAACAAACAAAAATCTGTACAAAAACAACAAGAACAACAGCAGCATTTATAACAACATATTTCTACTATACAACGTTGTACAATCTTGTACCCAGGTTCACAATGTTTTAAGTATTGTTCAATTAACAGTTATGACGTCACTAAACGTTGATATTCTAACGATAAAAAGGTAAATGACGTCACAAGTGTTAGAATCACAATGAAATAAACGTTTAACTTGATTGACCATTGTAAATCTACGTTTATTTCTTTCAGTTCTAACACTTGTGGATTAAATATAAATTTGCAGATAATCTCAATTATTGTTAATTGATAGTTAATTGATTATTGTTAATAGCATATTTTTATTACGTAAGTTTGACGATTGTTTCTAAATGTCTAATATGTTTTGTAGATGTTAACCTTGGCAGATGTAGCATTGGATTTGTATACTGATTGTAGGACAGAGAAATGAAATCAATAATTTTGAATTTTGAATTACTGAATACATCTTCTTTAGTCCAACATTTTTTTTGTCAATGTTG
Source organism: Ecdyonurus torrentis (assembly GCA_949318235.1). NCBI lineage: Eukaryota > Metazoa > Arthropoda > Insecta > Ephemeroptera > Heptageniidae > Ecdyonurus > Ecdyonurus torrentis. Next base: position 52,268,701 of record OX439128.1, on the reverse strand, counting down.
TAAATTTTAATTACGTTTTTGTGCGGCTCTCAGTAGACCAAAAATATGTCTCTTTTGTCAAAAAAGTTGTTTTATTGTCACGAACCCTCTATCTACTAAAGAATACTCAAAATAGCTCTAAAAGACGCGTTCCAGTGCGTTTTTGTCAGATTCTAACATTTTTATCTAAATTTAAAAAAAATCTCTGATATCCTCTGCACGGAAAACATAAAATTTGATAAATTATTCAGTTACGTGGCGTGCGGTGCCTATTTTTAGAATTCAAATGATTATAGCGCCGAATTTTATCAAGCAATTTTTTAGACATTTTGGAATTTCATAGTCAGAAAGTCAAAATTATGAAAACTATTTTTTAATTTTTTTTATTTTGAAGTTAAAGGTCCCAAAGGGCCCCTTAAACAGAAAAATTGAGGTAATTTTTTACTCTTCTGATCACAAAGGACACTGAAAATTAAGAAATCGAATAAGAACTAAATTTCAGGATAAAAGAGTTTTAAATTAAGCCCAGAATTACAAAATTGGTCCAGTTTTGTTATGTGGGTCTAATTAGGGACACTTCAAAGTCAAAACATTTTAAAAATGAAACAAAAATTAAAAATTCAGTTAGAAAAACAAAAACTTAAGATTTTGTATTTTTTGGAGTACCAATTTCAAAAATCACATTTTGAACTTCCAAAATCTCCTCAATAGGGCCCAAACGGGTCCCATTTTTTTCAAAAAGCAATATATTGAAATTTTAACTACAGCAATCGATTTGTAAGGGCCAAAAACATAGGAATCAATATAATACACACCAAAATCGGAACATCCCTAGTTTTTTTATTTTTATGATTCATTGGGACTGATGCAATATTGCATCAGTCCCAATGGGCCCCAAAAATAAAAAAACTAGGGATGTTCCGATTTTGGTGTGTATTATATTGATTCCTATGTTTTTGGCCCTTACAAATCGATTGCTGTAGTTAAAATTTCAATATATTGCTTTTTGAAAAAAATGGGACCCGTTTGGGCCCTATTGAGGAGATTTTGGAAGTTCAAAATGTGATTTTTGAAATTGGCACTCCAAAAAATACAAAATCTAAAGTTTTTGTTTTTCTAACTGAATTTTTAATTTTTGTTTCATTTTTAAAATGTTTTGACTTTGAAGTGTCCCTAATTAGACCCACATAACAAAACTGGACCAATTTTGTAATTCTGGGCTTAATTTAAAACTCTTTAATCCTGAAATTTAGTTCTTATTCGATTTCTTAATTTTCAGTGTCCTTTGTGATCAGAAGAGTAAAAAATTACCTCAATTTTTCTGTTTAAGGGGCCCTTTGGGACCTTTAACTTCAAAATAAAAAAAATTAAAAAATAGTTTTCATAATTTTGACTTTCTGACTATAAAATTCCAAAATGTCTAAAAAATTGATTGATAAAATTCGGCGCTATAATCATTTGAATTCTAAAAATAGGCACCGCACGCCACTGAACAGATGTAATTCTTCAGTACAAACCAATAACTAGGTTGAAAAACATTTGAACAATAACTCGTTAGTATAAACTTTATGAAACTTTGTACAAGATTTTTAACTCTTATTTCTTAAATGAAAATTACATATCATAACAATAATACTATAATCCATAATTATTGAAGTACTTCTAAATTAGCCATATTTAACATAACCCGCAGTATAAATTAAGTTGGTAATATGGTGTCAGTTTTCTTGTATCAACATAATAATGTTTCTTCTCTAATATAAGAACGATTTAGGTCAGCGTAAGAAGTTAGATTGTAATTTATTGTACGACCAAGGAGGGAATATATAATTTGTTTGCTAATTGGTGGACATTGTAAGCCGGAAGTGACGTCAGAGGGAGGGAGTTGGGGTGTGTGGCTAGTCGAGTTAGTAAGTGTATCATGCAGGTGAGGTGAGAGAGTGGAGAGAGAGAGAGAGCAAGAGAGAGAGAGAGAGAGAGAGAGAGAGAGAGAGAGAGAGAGAGAGAGAGAGAGAGAGAGAGAGAGAGAGAGAGAGAAGGCCAACGCCTCCAACTTACTTTCACTCTCTCTCGTATTTTAAAGCAGATAGAGCGAAGAAAATCCTTTGTTCCAACTTTCACTTACAAAATAATAAAACAAAACAACAGCGTGAACTCACGAAGATATTTTACATTTTAAAAATAACAATAGGAAGAATAAGTATCACCTGCGCAACAAATATCTCATTGAAAATCTTTTTCTCTTTTTTTAATAATAAAAAAACACATTTTAGAAAAGTGATATTGGATATGAATAAAAAAATCTAATCGCTTTTTGACGAGAGTTATAAATATAACTTTTTATATTTTTTATTTTGATTTCAAAATCAAGAAGCTTTTATATTTAGAATGTTTCTAACCTTTACAAAAGTGTTGACTTTTACTTTACTGAAATGTTTAACTTTTTTAGGAGGTATAAAAAAGCAGTCTTGGGTTCGATTATCGTAATTATAGTCTGACCCACGAACTACGGGTAAAATGCAGGTACAGAAATTTAGTTTTAACATACAGCCATGGTTGCAAAACAGAGAGAGAGAGACAACACATTTTTTTTTTGTCTTGGTTTTCAAAATTTACATTTCATGATAAAATTTAAGAATGACATGTTTTCAACTTTTAATGATAACGATAAGTTTCTGCAAAAATTTAGTCTTTAATTTTCACATTTTTCTAATTATTATAACTACCCTTTTATCTTATTTTTATGTATTGATGGCTAGTGACACCGCGCGAAACTATACTTTTTGAATGTGACAGCTAATTATCAAAGGTTAGCTTATGGTTGAAAATCATGGCTCGCAAGAAAAAAGGGTACTACCTGCTTGAGCGAGATGATATACACCTAATTATACATTATATTTTGTCTAGCCTCCACTAAACTATTCCATTTTCAGGGTATTGTCAATCAAAGCGACAAATATTTTAGTTTGTTGGTCAGAATATACGATTAACGATGACGATATTTAGTTATCGATGCGTTATAGATAAACAATTTATTAAAAGTTATCGTTATAACTTAACAAAAAATGACGATATTATCGTCACATCGCTAACTCAAAAACTAATAGAAAAAACACATAAAAGTAAGAAAAGTGTACTAAAAATACAAAAATTAGAAGGAAAATGTATTTACATGTTTCATTTAAAAATATATATAATAACTAATATAGTTTAAATAAAATAAAAAAAATCTGAAAGAGAAAGAGTGACATTACTGCACATAAAAAAATCAATTTCAATATTTTGATGATGTCACACTTATATTTACAGCTTGTTATATTATAAATTTTTTTTAAATAAAATAAATGTTACATGTATATTATGAATTATTGAAGATGTAAAAACAATGCTAAAAATTGTATATGTTTATGTTAAAAATGTATATTACTATTGTGGTTAAGGTTTTGTAAAATAGGGCTGTCATGCCCTCACAACGCCTTAATAAAGTTATTATCATTATTACGTAATTGACTATGTATTTAACACTTGCTAGATTGTAGAGCACAAATATGTCGATATTTTGTCATAATATAAGTATACTGAACATCTTAACTACAGTTTTTTTTTTTTTTTTTTTAATATTAAAGTCGACCACATAAGTGAGTACTAAATAACATGGGCCAGTATGGAAAAATAACTCATTTTGCAAGTTTAAAAAATACTTCAGAATTTTTTTGAGAGCATTTGATGTTAAAAAGTTGAATTAGTTTTTTAAGTATGCAAGAAAAATAGCAATAACCAAAAATAGCTATTTTTCCAAAGAAAAAAGCCAAAAACTACATTAATCCTATGCTGAGCAATGTTATTCATTGCTTAAGAAGAGCATCGTAAAGCATTCAGAATGACGTCATGCGTCCACACTCAATAATTACTATACAGTATAGCATAAATTATGTTGCTTCATGAAGCTAGCATACTTATTGCGTATTTATTTTTGTTTCTAAGTATATAATCTTTAAAATAAGACTATAATGTATAGATTTGATTTTAGATCGAAATGTAGACATGAACTTTGAACTTTTCCATGATAACTATATAAGATTTATATTTTATTTTAAATGAAGTAAAAGTTGGTTGAGTAGAATATTATTGAAAATATTGAACGTCTACAGATAACAAGCTCATAATATTCAAATTAGAATCTTCATTAATATTAATGCACACAGAAAGATTATACAATGAAATATCTACTTCAGAAATTGATTTCTACTGCGAGAATTAAAATAAAATATTTAAATCTTCTATAGCAACAAAAATAGTTTAACAACTTACTGTATTCAAAACGGGGAAAAAATATGCAGGGTGTCCATATAGTCTTTAGCTTTTCTAAATTCAAATAAAATCACTTTTTACTTTAAGATTTTCACTTAAAAAAAACAAAAAAAAATCAAGTGCCACGGACAAAAATAAATACGTAATATTTATGCTAGCTCATTTTCAGCACAAATTGTTCAATGTATAATGTTAAAGCCATGGATATATAAACAGGATAGGAAGCTATTGTTGAAAAAACGATCCCTTAATGATGTAATTCAAATTTTCGCCGCAAAAATGCAAGAATACAAAATTACGTATAAAAGTGGCGCTGTAGTCTGTGTGTGAATTTTAAAATTCACACACAGACTACAGCGCCACTTGCATTTTACATGTTGATTGTTGCGGTGAAAATTGGAAGTACATCAACAAGGGTTCGTTTTTAGTATAGGGCAATAACACAGGAGCTCACTACCCTGGTTAAAGCCATAGACCACATAAAACATTATGTGCTTTTTAATGAATAAACACGAAATAGGATCTTCAAAACTAATGACAATTTTTACCAGAATGTTAATGTAGCCCCCCGAAAGTACGTGAAATACTGTAAAGTATGCAATTTGCGTGACATTTCATGCTTATGACGTCAGAAACATGCAAAAATTAGTATGAAAATGTTGTGCGGGTTGAATAAATCAAAATTTCTGATCACTACTACGGGGCTACTGTTGGGGTTTGAGACAAACTAATGTTATTTATGTAAATCCCATCAAGTGTTTTGTGATATAAATGCTTATGTTTTTCTCTGGTCTATGCCTTTAATATAATTAATTGTATAAGTCTGAAAATATTAAACTGCTAGATTAGGTTTTATTGTTATTTATATGTAAATAGCTCCTAAGATAATTTGTAATTTTGTTAGTTTCTGAATGTGATAAAATAATATCAAAGCTATATAAATAATTGAGAGTTTTATAACCATTATTGTATATTATAAATATCTATGATTAAAATTTGATCAATTTATACTGTTCTATTTTAATGTGTATTGTATTTTTATTTTCATTATGATAAGCCTCGTTCACAATGGACTTTTCTTAAGTGAAAACGCTAATTTTTTCAAATTAAGAAAAAAGTTTGATTTCCACTGCAGATTTTTTTTCTTAATTTTTTACGTAGAACTTTCACTTAACAATTTTTTTTTCTTAATTTTTCTTAATTTTTCTTAAGTAGCTAATTAGAAGAATTATTTGAATTTACGTAAGAATCAACAAGGGGTTTTTTTCTTACGTAAATTCAAATAATTCTTCTAATTAGCTACTTAAGAAAATTTAAGAAAAAAAATTGTTAAGTGAAACCAATTAAGAAAATTCTTAAGTGCAACAATAGTTTCATTGTGAACACCAATCGTTCTTAAGTGGAAAAAAATAGCATTTTCACTTAAGAAAACTTAGAAAAAGTCCATTGTGAACGAGGCTTTATAAAACTCTGACATGAGAATTGTTTTCAATACATTTCAAAGGACCATGTAAGTGGGAGTATACCTTTTGTGGCCTCTCAATAAAAACCATTTATTATTATTATTATCAATATAGCAAAATTTATGCTATAATGTATAATAATTATGTTATATAGCATAATTATTTATGTTATTACAAATTAACAGAATTTATGCTATAATGACATAATGCAGCATAAATGACGTAAATTATTCTTTCCGTGTGGTTGTCATTATAGTATATAGTAATATTTTGCTTCTAAGAAAAAACAAAACTCAATAAAATAGTGAAGAAACATGAGTTTTTATTCACAATTTTAAACCTTTAACTGACAGAAAATGTGGGGAACAAATAAATTTTTTCATATATAATTTATTTCTACCACATGACAAATAAATCTTTAAAATTTATGATTATATTTTTTATTTTGTGTTCAATATAAATCTTGAGCAAGGTAAAGGTCAAATGGTGAGCACCAAGGTTCGAGTACCAGACGTTACGAGAATTACTTAAAGGCATAGACCGGAGAAAAACATAAGCATTTATATCACAAAACTTTTGATGGGATTTACATAAATAACGTTAGTTTGTCCCAAAACCCAAGAGTAGCCCCGTAGCAGAGATTAGAAAATTCGATTTATGCAACCCGCATAACATTTTCATACTAATTTTTGCATGTTTCTGACGTCATAAACATGAATTTTCACGCAAATTGCATACTTTACAGTTTTTTCACGTTCTCTGGTGGGGCTACATTAACATTCTGGTAAAAATTGTCATTAGTTTTGAAGATCCCATTTCGTGTGTATTCATTAAAAAGCACATGTTGTTTTATGCGGTCTATGGCTTTAAGTTACGGTCAACACACACACATCAATCTAGAGATGGTATCTCAAATTGAAAACTAACAGCTTGACCTTGAATGATGTGTGTCACAAGAATCAATGCATTGATTGCTGGTTACGGAGAGGTGCGTGAGAAATACTTTCAATTCATTCAATTTCCTATTTCAAACGTACAAAAATAAATATGTAATAATTATGCTACCTCAATGCAGCTACATAATTTATGCTACATAATATAGTGATTCTACTACACGAAAAAAAAATTACTACCTATGGCAGATACATAATCCTGTATTTTGCAATAGGTACACTTTAATTTGTAATAAACTATACAATACCACTTATTCTAAGTGAGTCACACCTGTATTGTAGCATATTGCACCTGTATTAGGTATTATTGTAGTATTATAATACCTAATTATATTATAGTATTATAATATTATATGTAGGGACTGGATTTTCAGTTGGAAATTGTATTTTCAGTACTGAATTCAGTTCAGGTTTTTTGCGTATTCAGTTTGAAAAAACATCAAAATCAGTTCACTTTCAGTTCAATTATACAAGAACAGTGAAATGCAGTTTTGATAATTTTTAGCTTAAAAGCCAAAAATTATGAATAAAAAAGGATAAATTTGGAATTGAAAAAATATATATTATTATGTAAAAAAAAAAATATATATATATGTCAAAACAAAAATAACTATTTAATTTTTTTTTTTTTTTTTTTGTTAAAACACATCATTTAAGTTTTTGTACGCTAAAAGTCTAATTTCAGCTTCCAAAAACTGAGGAAAACTGGTAAAAACTGACAAACACTTAAAATAACTGACCCATTTTACAAATTTCAAAAACAGTTTTTTTCAGTCCAAACGTTTTTGCATTTTTGGCAATAAAACTTCATGATTCGTGGACATCTGAACTCAGATGTGAAAAACTGAACAAACTGGAGATACGGTTTGTAGTTATATGACTACCTATTACATTTACTTTTTTTGAAGGTTAAATGTGAACGGCTTCATTTGTTTAATTGTGCTCCAACTTTGTTTATCTGTCGACGCACGTCAAATTTACGCGACATGTGAATAATGCTTTACTGTTTTGATGCCAGGATCTTTTTAAGGGATGATTTTGTTAAACGCAGGTTGATCACTATACCTTACATGACGTCACGTTTGGTTATCTACCCTCCCTGCATTGGTTGGTACTCACCTACAACATAAGAAAATCACACATTAATTACATCGCAATTAATTAACATATTCTGCAATCTGTTCTTTAAATACATAAACCACCACCCTTTTTGACGAAATGGAGCATACAATATGAACGCTTTTATAACGTCAACTTTCAAGTACAATACTTAAAGGCATACACCAGAAGAGATAAAATAAAACCAATTATTACAAAACACTTTTTAAAACTTCAGTAGGCAGTTAATTGTAATCAGCTCGTCACCAGGATTACATTAAACTGGCTACTGAAGTTGTTAAATTGTATAATACAAATCAATACTGATTGATGCTAGTAGCTTCAGTAGCCAGTTCAATGTAATCCTAGTGACAAACTGATTACATTGAACTGGCTACTGAAGCTACTAGCAGCAATCAATATTGATTTGTATACAAGTAAGCAGCTTCAGTAGCCAGTTCATTGAAATCAGCTTGTCACCAGGATTTCATTGAACTGGGTACTGAAGCTGTTAGCAAGAATCAATATTGATTTGTATACAATTTAACAACTTCAGTACCCAGTTCAAGGAAATCAACTCGTCATCAGGATTTGATTGAACTGGCTACTGAAGCTGTTAGCAACAATCAATATTAATTTTATTACACTTCAATCTATTAGCCGAGTCAGATATATCATACAAAGTTCCATCCTATATAATTTGCCATTACAGTAGCTCTTTAACATGTAAATATATTAAATATGCGACTATGGGAAATTTCTACATAATATAAAGTTAAATTTGATTAATGTTTCCTTCATACGCGACATAATTAGCTTTGATACGCTGCGCAAGCTTATTAACTACGTGAGTGAGTTACTGCACTAATACTACATGAAATATTGCTACCCTGTTTAGCGAGAGAGGGGCAGCCTCAATTTACAAATTTTACTTATATTTGAAACTTATTAACAATGAAAGCTCAGTACAAAATGATCAGTTAATTTTCATCAAACATGGATCATAATATATATATATAAATGTAACAATTATATAGGGTGTATGCATTCATGTTAACGTCAACGCCATGTTATGTAAAACTGGGTTAGGAAAATGACTCATTTTGCCAATTTAAAAATAAGCAATATTTTTGAAGGCATTGATGCTGTTAATAGCTTCGATTAGTATCTCAAGTATTGGAGAAAAATAATAATGACAAAAAATTGACCGATTTCCCTTAAAAAATAGCCAAAAACGAAGTTCGTCCTATGCTGAGCAATGTTATTCATCGCTCCAGTATGGTGTCGAAGCGCATTAAATATGACGTCATACGGATACACACCCTATACGGTATTGTTCACTTATATGTATGTGCATGACGTCATATTTAATACGCTTGGACGCCATAGTGGAGTAATATTGCTTAGCATAGGAAACTCTTCTCTCTCTCTCTCTCTCTCTCTCTCTCTCTCTCTCTCTCTCTCTCTCTCTCTCTCTCTCTCTCTCTCTCTCTCTCTCTTTTTATTAGTTTGGAAAATTGGCTAATTTTTTGGTTATAATTATCTTTCTCACATACTTGAGATACTAATTCAAACTATTAACATCTCAAAAATATTGCAAATAGTATTTTTAAACTAAAAAATAAAATGAGCCATATTCCTATGCAGGCCATGTTATTGAGTGATCCAATATGGCATTGACTTTAGCATAAATGCATAAACCCGACGTAGGACAGGTATCTCTTCTATATTAGAACACCAAACTATGTATAAGTCATCTGTACACTATGGTAACACCAGTGCTAGTTTTTACTTGTTCCATTTATTTTAATTTATCATAATACACTGCAATAGTTTCTCTTTTTTAATGAGAAAGATACTTGATTTTTTTATATACTTTTCGTCATTATATGACGTGAATAAATTGAAGTTATACATAGAAAAACAGATGAATAAACATTTTTTGTCATTATACATTCATCTGGTACAAAAAATATGAAGTTTTGAATTCTAAACAGAGAGAGAGAGAGAGAGAGAGAGAGAGAGAGAGAGAGAGAGAGAGAGAGAGAGAGAGAGAGAGAAAGGACAATAATACTTCACGTACTTGCACTCCATATTTTACATACCACTTACCTAGAGAAAAAATTGTATACATTATTATGTATATATGCATACACAAAAAATAAAAACTATGACATAACATTATATGCCGAGTTATTTCATAGAAAATATTGACGTATACAAATTTTTTTGTTTGCTGTAGCAGTTTATTCAATGCAAGTGCAACATTGTGTAAATATTGTACATTGGATGTATAGAAATATGTGAAAAATGTTTTTTTCTATGATTTTTTTTTAAAAATGATGTTTTATATCAAGGATGCATTCAAATGCATTTTAATGGGATATGCTGCTATGCAATCTTGAGTACGCGTACAAAAATATACATAAAATAACTATTATGCTAGCTTAATGCTGCAACATAATTTATGGAATATTGTATAGTGATTATACTACATAACATAATAGTTAACATGTTCAGCATAATTACTTATGTTATTACAAAATAACAACATTTATGCTCTACAATATAGCAAGTGTTCAATGTAGCAACATAATGTATGCTATATTGTACAGTGATTATACTACATAACATAATAGTTAACATGTTCAGCATAATTACTTCTGTTATTACAAAATAACAACATTTGTGCTCTACAATATAGCAAGTGTTCAATGTAGCAACATAATGTATGCTATATTGTACAGTGATTATACTACATAACATAATAGTTAACATGTTCAGCATAATTACTTATGTTATTACAAAATAGCAACATTTGTGCTCTACAATATAGCAAATGTTCAATGTAGCAACATAATGTATGCTATATTGTACAGTGATTATACTACATAACATAATAGTTAACATGTTAAGCATAATTACTTATGTTATTACAAAATAACAACATTTGTGCTCTACAATATAGCAAGTGTTCAATGTAGCAACATAATGTATGCTATATTGTACAGTGATTATACTGCATAACATAATAGTTAACATGTTAAGCATAATTACTTATGTTATTACAAAATAACAACATTTGTGCTCTACAATATAGCAAGTGTTCAATGTAGCAGCATCAATTACGTAAAAATGGTGTATAAAAATATTAAAAAAATATAACATTTTTGAAGGAAAAAAAAAAAAATGGTGAAAATGTGAAAAACGTAAAATTGCATACAAATTGTTTACTTCAGTAATAATTTCACGATGTTTGAGACATTTTACTAATTTCCTACAAAAGTTAAATTTTTAAATTAAAAAGAATATATATAATTAACCATAGAAATTCATGAAGGTTTAAAATATATAAAAAATATATATAAATATATAATTTAAGCTGTATTTATGCTATTATAGCATACCTGATTCTAAATTATAAAACAAGTTATGCTGTACAACATAATATTGATGCTATAAAACATAAACTCTAAAAATTTATGCATTACTTTAGTTACGAATCCTAACTTAATTAAGACAATCACTTTTAAGTTATTATGTGTGGCTAAAAAAAAAATGCATTTTGTCAAATTATTAGCAATAGTTATTTTAAATTTAAAAAATCCTAAAATCACTTAAATTAGCTATTTTTAATAATTTGCTAAAATTCATTATTTTAGTTGCTCATAATAACTTAAAAGTGATTATCTGAAATGAGTTAGGATTCGTAACTAAAGTAATGCATCGTTTTTTTGAGTGTAGTTATTAGGCAGTATAGAATAAATTATGCTGTACGTATTAATAAATTGTGATGCAAATGAGCTAACATAATTATTTTGCATTTAATTTGGTCCGTGTATATAAATGGAAAGAGATAGGGGTGAGAAGAGAGAGAGAGAGAGAGAGAGAGAGAGAGAGAGAGAGAGAGAGAGAGAGAGAGTTTGAGATGAGAAGAGAGAGAAAAAGATAAATTAATTAAAGTATCAAATAAAAAGACACACAAAAAAAACTTCACTTAAACTAATGAATGTTTATTATTGATCATAAAACAAATTTAGATTAAAATTTAAAAAAAAAAAAGACACAAAATTAACTTCATTTATATTAAATAACGTACAAGTTTATTTTAAATAGCTTAAAAATGTTTATTTTATTCGTAAGTTTAAATAAAGCAACTCTTAGTTTGTACGCACAAAACACAATAATATAAACACGAACATATTATATATATATATATATATATATATATATATATATATATATATATATATATATATATATATATATATATATATATATATATATATATATATATATATATATATATATATATATATATATACACACACATATAATATATCTTAATTTATATTTGGAAGGAATTTAGTAGGTATTATGTATAAGTAAGTTTCAAATTTGCATTTCCAGTTAATTATTACGAGATTTAACTCCGGGTGAAAACACAACAAAGCAAGCACAATATCATATTGTTGCTTGTATATAGATAGACTTTTATATAACTGCAACAATATTGGACTTTATATTTCAATGTATACTCAGAAAACGAACTGCTAGGCCTAAAAACACAATTTTGTTGACTGATTTGTTTTATTATTATATAAAATTATTTATTTTTTTATATACATTTTTTTTTTTTTATTTCAAAGCACTCGTTTCCATAATATTAGAACCAACTTTACGAGCACATCTATGTAAAGCAATGTTAATTAGTGATGTAAAAATTGACCACACGCTCGATGGTTATATTTGCAATATGTACAGCTGTGGCCAAAAGTTCCCAAATGATTTGTATAGACAACCCGCAATTGCTCTATGTTATCTTTATAAGAAAACGCAGCGACCGCTGCTGTCCCGTTCTCTAACTTTTGACCAGAGCTGTACGTACAAACTAGATCTGTTCATATTAGAGCCAACTTTACGATCACAGTTTAGTAAAGCAATGTTATTTAGTGATGTAAAAATTGACCACAGGTTCGACGGTTATTACTGCAATACATGCAAGTAACGTTCATAAATCTGCTGACCACAAGATTGACATGACGTGACAGTGTCGGGAGAACCATCAAACTGTATAAGACCACAACTCAATCGTTGTAATTTTACATCGAGTTGGTTACTGTATGTAATTAGCTACACTGAAACAAGACATGCACTCTAAAAACTAATCGTTGAAAAGCTTGTACACAGTTTTTCAATGCTTAAAGTAATGTAGAATTAACGTTATGACGTCACTAAACTTTGATAACGATAAGAACGTAAATGACGTCATAAGCGTTGTAACCAAATATAAAAAATGTAGATTTGCAACGACTAATTTTGACGTTTATTTCATTATGATTCTAACGCTTGTGACGTCATTTAAGCTTTTATCGTTAGATTATCAACGTTTAGTGACGTCATAACCGTTGATTCCACAATACTTACAACATTGCAAAACTGTGTACAAGCTTTTTAAAGGTTATTTAAGGTTATTAAGAGTTCATTCTGGATTTTTTTTTCAATAAAAAATTGCTGAACAATGTTATTCATTGCTCCAATATGGCATCATGCACATAAACCCTATATAAAACTAGAGCAGTGAGCAGATATTAATGTCTAAAACGTTTAAATTATAATTCTGTGAGAACCTACAATATTTATGCTAATTATTAGCTAAAGCAAACTCTCTAATTTTGATATTTCCCCACGTTAAAGCTACAGCACACATGACTGAATATCACAAAGTTATATAACTAAGTATTTACTAAAAAGTTATAAGTTTATACAAACAGTCAACGTAAAATTGTTGATAATGCAATAAATTGAATTTTGAACATTTTAATTCTTATTTAAACACCCTGAGTCCTTTAGCTTGCGGGATCGATGAGAATTTTGCGTGTTCTCTCTCTCTCTCTCTCTCTCTCTCTCTCTCTCTCTCTCTCTCTCTCTCTCTCTCTCCACTGTTCTATATAAATGAGTACGTGTTCTGACAGCTACCATACCAGTTCTGATGACTTAAAGAACCTTGATGATGCTAAAAAAAAAAGTATAAAACTTCATTTTAATTTGAATAAAGTAACTTTTCATTCTTTAGGTATATACAGAAGGAAAACAATTTTAACTTTTAATGATATCAACTTTTTTTTTTTTTTTTTTTTTTTTAATTTAATATATTTTTTTCCAGTTAACATTTTGAATAAATATATTTGAAATTGAAGTGCATCAAATTAAAATATTTTAAAGTGGGTTTAAATTGGAGAACGTGGTATAGCCAATTAGGGGTGGAGCAAGGAAGAAAGAAGGGACTAAAACTGTCTAATTAGCATTGCAGTACACTTTTCAACTTTTTAACTTTTTTTTTGTTAAGTGCGAGAGAGAGAGAGAGAGAGAGAGAGAGAGAGAGAGAGAGAGAGAGAGAGAGAGAGAGAGAGAGAGAGAGAGAGAGAGAGAGAGAGAGAGAGAGAGAGAGAGAGAGAACTTTTGCACTAAAATAATAACCAAAACGAAAAGAACAGAAAAGTAAGTGATGATTATAATATGCTTGATACACTTTTACGTGTTTTAAGACAATAAAAATAAATAGGAAAATTAGTTATCGATTACTCTGATTCGAACCATATAAAAATAAACCCGTTAATTAAAAAAAAATCTATTAGAACAAGATAATAATATTCTTTTGTAGATCAATTGCACGGAAACGGAAAGAACAAATTACGTAATTTATGCTGCATTAATGTCATTATAGCATAAATTATGCTAAATCAGAACAACATAAATAATTATACTGTACAACATAATAGTTAAGTTATATAACAAAATGTGCTAAAAATGAGCTATTATAATTATTACATATTTATTTTTGTCCATGCAATGAAACGGAAAGAATAAATGACGTAATTTATGCCAGCAGCTAGCTAACCTTGAGCTACCTCCCACCTTAATTTACCATCACGTGGTTTTCTCTTCCAGCCACTTCCTTTTCCGCATTTTGAGTAAACAGAAGCACATTTTATATTCACTCAAAATGCTGAGAAGGAAGTGGCCGGAAGAGGAAACCACGTGACGGTAAAAGTGGGAGGTAGCTCAAGGTTAGCTAGCTGCTGGCACCAAGGTTTCTCCAACTTTTACCGTCACATGATTTCCTCTTCCGACCACTTCCTTTTCCGCATTTTGAGTAAATATAAGCAGTCATAGGCTTTCATTTGATTTATTGAACATGTGAGAAAAAATAAATCTTCTTAATTTTTTAGGTGTTTTAAGTCATGCCGTATTTTTATAAACATATTTCTAATGCAGGTAAAATGACCCTTATCCTATACCGATGAGTGCTAATAAAAATAACATAAATAAAAAAACTTACTCAATGACCCTTGCAGATGGGGCACGTTACGTATTACTATGTTATTGTGTTCTTGGGTGTGAGAAGCACTTCTAAGACTTCACATTCTTGCCAAGTATGCATGTTACTTGCATGGCATACTTTGTGCTGTAGAATGAAATGAGAGGCAATAGGCTCCGGACGCCTCTAGAAGCCGGGTGAAGCTGTAGGGATCGTATATTTGGTTTCCTGTCTTCATTTCTCAATATGGTCCATGTAAATCAGTTACCTTCTTATGGTCAGGCTATAATAGTCTTGTATAGCGAGACTTCCTGCACATTAAGGTGGATCATTATCGTCATAGTTTGGCATCTTAACACAGGCTCCACTTGTAATGGATTGGCTCCTGAACCGTCGTATCTGTTGTATACATGTGTGCATTTATGTGCACATGTTTTTTGTTGTCAATATAGCATAAATGTTGCTAGATTAGTAAAGAAGAGGAAGTAGCATAGAAGAGCATAAATAATTATAATATAAAACATAATATTTATGCTTCCTAACATAATTATTAGGAAGAATAGCATAAATTGATTTCTACAGAATAAACCGTGTTTAAAATAAGCTAGCATCATTATTACGTATTTATTTTGTGTCCGGCTTTTTTTTTAATATATTTTGATCACTGTTGTTTAATCTGTTTTAGTGAAGAAAGATTTTTAATTTAATTTAGAAGCAGACGAGAGAGAGAGAGAGAGAGAGAGAGAGAGAGAGAGAGAGAGAGAGAGAGAGAGAGAGAGAGAGAGAGAGATGAGGTGTCATCAAGCATGCTATGAGACTATAATAATCTAACAATTTCTTGTCTTCTCGTTGAATACGGTGAACAAAAAAATAAATAAAAAAAAGTATGAAAAAAAAAAAAAAAAAAAAAGGAGAACTGATGTTTGTAAAGAGAAGAACAAAAATTAACAGAACAATTTTGTAAAATATAAATTAAATATGAGAAGTTATTTAGCTTTGCAATGAATTTATTAAAAAAATATTTAATATCTGTAATGTAAATTTAATTAGAAAAGCTTTTTAATATTTATTTATATTCCTAAATGTTTTAATATGTATGAATTTAAAATATTATACAAACTTGGAAAGAATAAATTTGGTAATTTATGCTGCATTATAACATAAATATTATATTGTACAGCATAATTATTTATGTTGTTCTAATTTAGCATTATTTATGTCGTATTATATAGCATAAATTATAATAATTTTTGTATATATTATAAATTTTATTTGTTTAAAATCAGACTGGTTAATATTTTTAAAAATATATGTGATCTCTTATTTCAGTAAGATGATAAAATATTAGACACTTTTATATACTTTACGATGCTACATTATGGATTATTATTCATAAAATTTTTTATTACAAAAACTTCAATTGAAATTCCAGTTCCGTATCAGCAATCACTTTTATTATTAAGTCAACTTACGAGACATAGTTAACTAAAATGTTAAAATTAAATTACCAAACGTCATTCCATTATAAAACAAAGCCTTTCTAATTTAATTTTTTTTATTATCTCTGCTCCAGTTACATTTTTCACCATCCGCATATTATAGGATATATCAATTTCTGGGGCTAAAATTTTCTATACATTAATGAAAATAACTACGTAATAGTTATGCTAGCTCAATGCAGTAACATTATATTCAATTTAACACAGACAATCAATGCATAAAATATCATAATTTATGCTATAAAAGTGGTTATAATACATAACATAATAGTCAAGATGTTCAGCATAATTACTTATGTTAATAAAAAAATAGAACATTATTGCTTTACAATATAGCAAGTGTTCAATGCAGTGTAAATTACAAAATTCATTTTTTTTGTGTGTAATAGAAAAAAAAAAACAATAAATTTTAAAAAAATAAGCATTTAATACATTTTTTTTTAATTTTCTTGGTATTAATAATAACATAAATAATTTTTAAACATTCCACGGAAAGTATAAATAACATAATTAAATAAATATAGCATGAATTATGCGTAATTAGAACAACTTTAATAATTCTGATTTTTTATAGTTATTATGCAGTATAGCATAAATTATGGTATATTGAAGAAATTGTACTGAAATTGAGCTAGCATAATTATAATAATAAAAAGTTTTTATTAGAGGCCAAAAAAGGTACAAACCCACTTACATGGTCCTCTCAATTTCTTTGCAGTTTGTAAAAAATTACAAATTTTAAATTTTAAAATGTTGCGAAAACGCAACTCTGGTATTATATGGGTTCAAACAATATGCAATAGTCATATCATAATATGCAATATTACGTTGTTATTTTTAATTGTGCATGGAAAGAATAAATTATGCTAAACTAGAACCACACAAATAATTATGCTATATAACATAATTATTGTGCAGTATAGCTTAAATTATGCTGCATAGAACAAATTATGCTGAAAATGAGCTAGCATAATTATATTTACTTGTTAATTGTGTGTGTTTTATATTTTCACTAAAAAAGTTACAACTAATTGCAGTAGCTGCGAGTATATTAAGCTTGATAAATATTAAAATGTGTTAATAGGTTAAAAAGAAAGAGAGCAAATTATTCCCCACATCGTGAGTGTTTTTACAAGCTATTAAAGCACGCACCATTGTTAGCCCTAGCTGTAGCTTATTGTAATATACAACTTCCCTGCTTTCAAGCGCTAGAGAGAAAAACTTTGCAGTGTGAAACACGTGCTCGTGCTGTATGGCCGGCTAGTTGCTGGCTATCTAGCACCTCTCTACGCAAATTACCTTTCTCTTGCATAATTTAGTTACACCTACACTTAATAAACATTTTGCTAGTGACAACGCAAGTTTTAGGTCAATATAATAATTAAAGCGATTGCTATAAATAGTGTTATGATATGGTGTATGCGCATGACGTCATTCATCACAATAAATACACTTTGACGCCATTTGTGAGCAATTTAAATAACATTGCTTAACATTAAAAAAAGTGGTTGTTGGCTATTTTCTTTGAAAAATTAGGTAAATGTTATAATACTGATAACTACAGGTGAAGTAGCTATTCAGGTAGTACAAAGGTAAATCTTATATAAAAATGATAACTACAGGTGATGTAGCTATCAAGGTAGTACAAAGGAATGTCTTTTAATAATGATAAGTACAGGTGAAATAGTTATCTAGGTAGTACAAAGGTAAATCTAATAATATTGATAACTACAGGTGCAGTAGCTATCCAGGTAGTACAAAGCTAAATGATAACTACAGGTGAAGTAGCTAGCCAGGCAGTACACCAAACATTCACTGAGAGTCAGAGTTATTATATTTACCTTCCAAAATTTAATACGCTAGATAAATACTCTGTGAGTGTAATCCTAAACTTTCAAGTTAACTTTCTATAATTGAAAATAACCACTTAACAGGTAAGCAATATTGATTTTACTTTTACAAATTTGTTAAAAAAGTCCTTTAAAGTAATTAAAATCATGGTATGATGCAAAGTCCTAAAAGTAGATAGGAATTTAGTAACAACTAAAATTTTAACTGTAAAGTAGTTATCACAAACTGCTTTCATTGAAGATTTGTCGCAACAATGAGAGTATACTATTTTTTGTAAAAAAATTTTAAGTCCATTGTGATAGCGGATTTAGAGGACATTTTTGATCTCCTTTTTAGAAGTTAATAAACTAAATTTTAATCATTAAAAGTAACAAGAAAAAGTCCTTTGTTATAGGATTTTGAGTATCAAATTTTTAACAAGTTTTAAATAGACTTTTATAGTACTTATCAAAATCAATTTAAAACTTATAGAATTATCAACAATGTCTAGTACTTTTATATACATATCTGATTGCATCATGTATCAAAGAAAACATTCTGAAGTTTATCAAACTGATGGAGACTTTTACAATAACTATATTAGAGTTTGTTCTGTAAAGTATATACTCAACTCAAAAAACCTGAGTTTTTTTACGGTATCGCTCAGCCGCCCCCCTTTCTCCTCAAATGTGACAATGGGCGATACTTTAGGCATGCCCGATTTAAATCGACTTAGTTTTTTTGAGTCGAGTATAGTGAGGCTCATTAACAATGATTGGCTGCCCAATCAATTGCATACATTGGTATGATCTTGTTTTGTTGAGCCGGTAAAATCGGGGAAAGCTAAGGGGTCACTAATATAACATTACGCTTATCAGAAAACCTTTTTCTTGTTATTATTTTTTTCAATTTTTAAGAAGACTATACTCTATGGATTCTGGAGAAATTGAATTGAGAAAAACTAGACTTTTAAGTGTTTTACACCATAGAACGTTTTTCAGGATTTTTTTTTTTAAACCGATATCGTCCATGAAATATAACTCTTGAGCTGTAAATATTTGTAAATATACAGTATTATTTAAGTTACATGTCGTCTCTATCGCGTCAAAATGTATCAAGTGAAATTATCACAAGCTTTTTAAACGTTCCATCTACATAGGGCCGGTTTACTGTGTCAGATGGAACATTTGGCGCACTCGTGATAATTTCACTTGAAATAATTTGCTACGATAGCTTATAATTAAAACATTTGACGAGACGAATGCATAGTGTATTAAATTATAATAATGTTATACATATATTAATTCTATAAAACCCCCATGTGTAATAAATATAAATAATTATATTTCTGTACGCGTGTGACCTCTGTACTCTCAATAACCTAATCTACTATGCTGTTTCTTCAAAGTAAATAAGTAAGAAAAACTTTAACAATATTCCCTCCACATCAAAGTTTAAAATATCAAAAGTGAGATTGATTATTAAATTTATACTGCAGTATAATACTATCAATAAACCAAACTAAACACACGAGATTTATTTTTGATGTAAAGTCAATATATTGCATAGGTATTGCGGTATTTTTACTGCAATGCATTCACTTTTTGTTAAAAATGATAGTAAAAAATAAAAAAAATAAAAAAAAAAAAAAAAAAAAAAAAGGAAAAGGAAAAGTTGATATTTGACTACAATGCAGATATTATAAATGAGATAAAATAGTTTTTCCCGCTAATTTACATTACAAGATTCCAAAGTATATAGGTTTGTACGAGAGAAACACGCACACTGCGCGCGATATAAGGTGTTTATTTTTACTGTACATCAAAGTGAACTGAATATATTGAAGAACAAACTTCTCATTCTCTGCAATTGAGATATGAACATACATTCAATCTAATGAAAACAAGCAATAAAAATCTTGTACATCGTTTTTTTAATGTTTTAAACGATTATGACGTCACTAAACGTTGAAATTATATCGTAAAATGACGTCACAGGTGTTAGAATCACAATATTGTAAACCTATATCTTTTCCATATAGGGTGTGTGTGCATGACGTCATATTTAATGCACTTGGACGCCAAACTGGAGTAATGTAGGAGAAAGAAATAAATAAACAATTTTAAATTTTTTTTTAATGAATAGCATTGCTCAGCATAGAACAAACGTCGTTTTTGGCTATTTTCTGAAAAATCGGTTAATTTTTGTTATTATTATTTTTATTGCATACTAATTCATATTAATTATAGTATAATAATTCAACCTATTAACAGCATCAATGCTCTCAAAATTATTGCTTAGAATTTTTAAATTGGCAAAAATTTGTCATTTTTCCTATGCGGCCCATGTTTTTGAGTGATCCAACATGACATCGACTTTAACATACATGAATGCATAGACTCTATAAACATGTAACACTTGTGACGTCACTGACATTTTTATCGTTAGAATTTCAAAAGCTTATAGAGACATTAAAGTATTATTCACATGACGTGTAATTTTGATAAACAAATGGAGCCGTTCACAGATAATTTTGAAATTACATGTATTGTGAACGTCATTACATTACATTGTTACATTGTCGACGCCTGTCAAATTTACTCATCATGGGAATAATAATGAAATGAACTGTTTTTTCTACGTTAACTTATAAAACTAATTAGTAACTAACTTAATTTTAAATTGACAGAAAATATAAAAAAAAATTGTTATTTTTTTCAATTTTATCAAAAATTTTACTCTGCTTTATTATTTAATGTAGAAAAACGAATTTGGTTTCTAAGCTTGTAATATTCAAAACATATTCTTATGCATGACATTAATTTATGTAAATATTATTTCTTAAGTTCCATATCGTGTTTAAATCTTTCAACATTCCCTTACGTCAGCAATAATTAATATTCCAACATTAATTAACACACGACATTTTAAATATGTTTATTGTAATCTTAATACCCAAGTCAAATTACTTTTATGCACGTAAAATTTAGTGCACATGTCAAAGATAACAGTTATAATACAATACGAGAAATCACGGAACAGGTTTTGTGTGTGTGTGTTATAGAATTTGAAATATTCTCTCGCTACTGTATATTTGATTTTTACTTGTTGTAACAAATCGTTTGATGTGTTTGTTTTTATTTGAAAAACAATTTCCTGGGTATTGAAAATTTAATATTGTAGCGATATAGGTAGAGAGAGATAGAGAGAAAGAGAGAGAGAGAGAGAGAGAGAGAGAGTATGAGCGTATGTTACCCAAGGGAAATCGAGTGTTAGACTAATCTTTCTCTCTCTCTCTCTCTCTCTTGTTATCTTATGAAATATTTTGTTATTAACATATCAGTTTTCATATCTGCTTTTATCAATAATAAAAGCAAAAAGCATTAAATTTTATATACAAAATGAAATTATAAATTTTTTAGTAACGTTTTAAAATATTTTTAATTACATACTTAAAGCTCCTCTCCAGGCCTAGAAACATATCTTTTTAATTTATTAAACTTAGAATGGGATTTGTAAAAATATATTTATTTTGACCCAAAATTTCAAAACAACGTCAAAAAGACAAATGAGAAATGTCAACTTATGCAACCTGCACAACAATTTCTTATACATTGCGGCCACTCTGACGTCAGAGTTGCCTACTTTACAGACTTGTCATGCTCTCTTGTGTGTTTACGTTTGGGTCCTGATGAAAATTAACACCAGTTTCAAAGGTTCCAATTTGTGTTCAATGATATAAAAAGGCATACAGAGGGGCTTTAAAAATATTGTACACAATTTCACACAGTTATGCACAGTGGTTAAGTATTGTAAAGTTAACGGTTATAACGTCACTAAACGGTAATATTCTAACGATTAAGAAATGACGTTACAAGCGTTATAGAATCACAATGAAATAAACGTCAAAGTAATGGACGTTATAAAATTTCTTTTTATCCATTCAGTCGTAACATTTGTGACGTCATATACGTTTTAATCGTTACATTGCCAACATTTAGTGACGTCATAACCGTTATTTCCACAATAATTAAAACATTGTAAAACTGTGTACAAGCTTTTCAACACTTAATTTTTATAGCATTGTAAGTTTTATATATAGAGAAATATAATATGTATAAATCATGAATTAGCCCCTCACAATTCTCTATTCTTTTGCTTTTAATGTCAAAGTTAAAATGCCTTATTTTCACTATATAATTTTTCTATTTTTTATTTTTTTGCCGTTCTAGTCTTCTCTGTGTCGTTCCAAATTTAGTAAATGTACTGCCAAAGCAAGAACTATTAAGTTTAAAAAAAAAGTTCTTTCGTGCAAGAGACGTTATTATTTTAAAATAATACTTTACTAAACTAAAATATTTAGAAAGAGAGAGAGAGAGAATTATTTTAAAGAACAAAATATCATTTATATTAACAGGTTCTTTTTTCTTCTTGTACGTATATAAAGTACATTTTTAAATTGATAAATTAATTAGCTGAGAAAAATTATCTTGAACCACTTTTATGTGTGTAGAAAGTCATTAGTGTATTATAATTAAATTAAGTAGGTAAGTGGAAAAACTTGAAGAAGAAGAAAAAGATGTTTATAGTGGAGAGAGAGAGAGAGAGAGAGAGAGAGAGAGAGAGAGAGAGAGAGAGAGAGAGAGAGAGAGAGAGAGAGAGAGAGAGAGAAAGAGAGAGAGAGAGAACGTACACACAATGATGAGTTAAGTTGTATAAGACTGTATGTTTAGTATAAAATAATAATAAGGTCTCTTCTTAACTCAGCCGGTGGTTTTAGTTTGTACAAAGTAAGTAGATCACTTAGGTATACCAAAGACAATATCGTTATTCATTTTTTTTTTGTTACTTTTCTATTTATTTTATTCTGTAAGTTATATATTTTGATCAATGTAATTTTGACCCGCAATACACGTATCCATCTGATCAGTACTTTTCAGTGGTGAGTAATTTTGGATTACATAAATGTTGTACTGATATTAGACACTTTTCTTACATTAGGTTTGTAGAGAACAGCAAGTTAGGAAGCTAGACACACACGGTGCAGCCACGCCCCTCAGCTTTACTTAACAAACTACCACCCGCTATGTGACAATAACGACTTAATCATGCTATCTATCTCCTGTCATATCATATGTATAATATATATATTACAGAGTGAGAGAGAGAGAGAGAGAGAGAGAGTAAGGATTCCAAGTTTCAAACACTTCGATACAAAATTTTTAAAGTATTATAAGTGTTACACTGTTACTTCATAATACTGTTCGTAAATTCTGTTTCTTTGCTGCAAAAAAAAAAAAAAAAAAAAAAAAAAAAAAAATGCGCAATTCCATATAAAAAGCATTTGGTGATCGTCATTTTTTGTGGTTTAAAACAATAAAAACCAAATTTACGAACACTTTTCATTGTAATGTATATTTGAGCCCACACAGACAAAAATAAATACGTAATAACAATGTTAGCTCAATGTAGCAACATAATGTATGCTATATTATACATAACTACATAACATAATAGTTAACATGTTCAGCATAATTACTTATGTTATTACAAATTAACAACATTTGTGCTTTGCAATATCGCAAAAGTTCAATGAAGCATAAATTATGTAATTTAATTTTCCCATTTATTATATTATAATATACCCAACATACACAATATAAGTTTTTTTAAATTTTGTTTGATTATGTTTTCTTTTATAATATTATATGCATTATAGACACTATTTTTACCATGTTAAATTAAATTTGAAATATTTATAAAATTACTACAGGTGTAGTTTTCATTCTCTCATTATAAAGTAAGTGACATTTGTCCAGTGTATACATACACAGAAAATATAATTTTGTATCTATTTCATAAAATACTTGGTTAACTATTTTAGTTAAATCATGAATACTGCATCGAGCCCTGGTAACCGAGAGAGAGAGACAGAGACAGAGAGAGACGACTCGTGTAAATTTTAGTCTGAAAGGCGTGCTAGGAATCTCAATTATTTATACATGACAAAAATAAATTCATACAAGTGTTGGAAATTTAATTTTCAGCGTTTTCTTCTTTATGCCATAAGTAAGAGAGAGAGAGAGAGAGAGAAATTTTAAAATAATAACGTCTCTTACTTGCATGAAAAACTTCTTCTTTTTTTCCTTGAAGTTAAATAAGTTTAATTATTAACAATTAACTAAATGATCATTAATTAAAGGTAAAGTAACTATATCCGTTTTTTATTCAATATAATAAAGTCCCTAGACGATAGCAAGTACTCTAAAACAATTATTTTACTATTGTTAAAACCAAACTCAAATAGCATGTATAATCGCGACCCCTCAACAATGACAAATATTATAGAAGTTTTTTGTGGATCTACAATACTTGTGAATTTATAGTTTACTTTACAATGTAACAATTATTATGTGGGCTTTTTTTCTTTTCTTTTCTCTTTTTATTTTGCAAGAATAGGGATATTAAAATTCAACATAATTTAATATTTTATTTGAGAACGAGGGAGTGAAAAGATACGATATGGGTAAGCTGCATGTAGAGATGAAACTAATATTGTTATGTATGTGAGAGAGAGAGAGAGAGAGAGAGAGAGAGAGAGAGAGAGAGAGAGAGAGAGAGAGAGAGAGAGAGAGAGAGAGAGAGAGAGAGGCTGCGTGGGCAAAATGTCAAATATGTGGAGAAATCTAATTCATTAGCTGAGGCTGCCAGCCCTTCCTGAGGCTTGAGAGCACGCTGAGTCATCTCTCTCTCTCTCTCTCTCTCTCTCTCACACACACACACACACACACACACACACACACACACACACACACACACACACACACACACACACACACACACACACACACACACTCTCTCACACACACACACACACACACACACACACACACACACACACACACACACACACACACACACACACACACACACTCACACACACACACACACACACACACACACACACACACACACACACACACACACACACACACACACACACACACACACACACACACACAACCCACGTCCTTGCAAACTTGACTCTAATAATAAGAATGAAAAATATTTCCAAAACAATGTTAGACATCTCAAGAATTTCACGTTAATAAAAACATTAATAAAGTTCAATTTACTTTTATCCGAAGTATGAATGTATGTTAAATAATTTGCATTGTTTCACGTTTTCTCTGTGTTTTTGTTCCCAGGAAATATTTTGTGCTTAAATATTTCTAGAATTATAATTTTTTATTATATAAAAGTTTCAAATTTTAATAAAATTATTTAGTTCTGAAAATTGTACATGGGAATCTGATTTGATGGGTTTATATTTGACTTAGAACTTGAAGAAAGAAAAATTTGAGGTTTGGCACAAGTGGTAATTAATTATTCATAAAATAATTCAATATATTGGAAAAATGAAAACACTGGTTCAACTAAACTTTTTTTTAATTATTAATATACAACCTGTCTTCCAAGTACTGCTCTCGATTAAAGATGCTAGACTACGGTGATCGTGTGCAAGTAGCTTAGACCATTCTGACAATTTGCAATTTCGTTGAATTAAAGGTTGAAAAACGATTAATTCACATTTCTAAAAGATAGTAATAATAAATAAATAAAGCATTTTAATCCATTTTCATCCGTTTAGCTCCCTTTTTACGTCAGATTAAGTGAATTTTTTGTTGTCATTGACTTTTTACGTATATTTTAAGTTATGACTCGGATAAAAAAAACGCAAAATCGGTCAAATAAAGGGAGTACAACGTATGAATGACAATTTATGTGTATTCTCAATTTTTAAGTAAATTTTAGCATGGGTCAAAAAAGTAGGAGCAAAAAAAAAAAAAAAAAAAAAAAAAAATCGTATAGGTAAAAATAGATTACAAAATGATTTTTTCAATGGCTTATAGCTTTACCTCACTGAAAGTACGTGCCCAGCAGTAGCTCAAATTTGCACTCGGTAAGTAAAAGCTGCATTTATACCTTAGCCATACCAACTGGGTCTATTTTGTCCCTCAGATATCTATGAGAGGACTCTACTATACATTCTAGAACAACCCAGTCTTGAGCAAGATTATAACAATGGTCAGTCAGGTCTTTGTTTGAAAACCTTAATATACTCAATTGCTATAATTGTTAAATATTGACTGAGTTGAGTACGACAGAAAGTTTTCTAATGATACTTGACGAAAATTACTTGTTTAAATGAACTCTCAATTGAAATATCGATTTTAACATTACGGTCTCTCGAAATTTATTTTCATTGCTCATGATGATGTCAGTGAAAATTTTTATATCGTAAAATATTGCTTGCCACTTTTTGTTTCTGCTCTCATACTTTGAATTACTTTAACATATCAGACTGAAAATTTTATTAAAATGCTTAATTTTTGTTTTTGCTGTTTTTAACATTATTTTTGTGTATATTAGTATGTGAAATATAATTATATTGACTTGTTCAACTTTATACTCTGTTCGTGTAGTATCTTGCTATGTTAAAGCATGAATTGTAAGAAAATGTAATATTTAAATGTTGTCTCCAATATTCACTATATTATCATTATAAATTCAAAATTATACAATATTTAGACAAAATCTCATACGTTATAGTTTTAATTAATTTAAGTGACGGGAACACATACATTACTTAGAGTCAAAACAAAATTCATGTCCACTAATAAATCGTGAGTTGGGTCCATTAGAATGTTAAGTCACTTTCTGTAGCCTCACAAACTAGTGAGAAAACTAACTGTAAAGTAGACAATCTGATTCACAATGGACCACTTGCAATTAACGAACTTTTTTAAATAATTTGAAATATTCTTAATGCATTTCTTATCGAAAAATCATTTTCATTTATTTGTTGCAACAATTAAAAACATTTTAATGCAAGTGGTCCATTGCTATCGTAGTCTGGTACATAGTGATGACGTCATTAATAAAAGCTATCAACTTTACAACTTTAGAGTTCTATACAACATGAAGCTGTACTACACATGCACGGATAAAAATAACTACATAATAATTATGCTAGCTAATTTTCAGCACAATTTGTTCAATACGGCATAATTTATGCTATATTGCATAATAACTATGTTATATAGCATAAATATTATGTTATACAGCATAATTATTTATAGTGTTCCATTCCAATACAGCATTATTTATTCTATTATGACATAAATGAAGCATAAATTACGTAATTTATTCTTTCCGTGTACAAAAATAATAACGTAATAATTATGTGCTAGCTCAATGCAGCAACATAACAACATAATTTATGCTATATTGTATAGTGACTGCATAACATAATACGTAGTTAAAGGTGTAGAACACTTTGAACAAAAAACATGTCTAATATCCTAAAATACCTAAATATCAACGTTGATTTAGCTGGAATCATTGATTTGTAATTTATTTGAACATGCACAAAATGACTGATGTTGTTTAATGACGTCACAGCTTGCCTAGTCCACGCGCGTGGAAATAAGCCAGATGTGACGTCACAAACCCGCATCTGACATTTTGTAAATAGAAAATAAATTAGAAATCAATAACTCCGGCTAAATCAATGATGATATTTAGGTATGTTAGATTATTAGACAGGTTTTTTTCCCATGGTGTTCTACGCTTTTAACATGTTCAGCATAATTACTTATGTTATTACATTACAAAATAGCAACATTTGTGCTCTACAATATAGCAAAAGTTCGATGTAGCGTAAATTACGTAATTTATTTTTTACGTGTAGAAGCGAGACTTGGATATGAGCGAAGTTTCTATTTCATGATTTAGTTTTAAGAAAAGGAAAATTTCTTAAGATATTTCAAACAAATAAAAATATATGCGACGTTTTAATCAGAAAATTTTGCTACAATTTCCATCAAGTCTCAAATCCTCTCTCAGTTTATTATACTGTACAAAAAAAAAAAAAAAAAAAAAAAAAAAAGACAACTTTAATAAAAGTAATTTCCCTTACTTTATATATACGAAGTTATTATGTTTCACTTGCTTGCTTTTTTTAATATCATTTTAAATTAAAGTAAAAGCATATTTAAAAACTTTTTTTTTTTTTACATCTTAGAAATTTTTTCCTTTTGGTATATAATTACGTTGAAATATGTCAGTTTAATTGTGAAAAAGTTAGACAAGGAAAAGTACGAGCATGTTAAGTTGTATTTACATGGTAACAATTTTTTTAAAATTAGTTTTATATACAGCTGTACAGCAGGATAATAATAGCAATTTAACCAGTGGTTCAGAGATAGGGCTTGTTGCCCTGACTGCACCTTTTGCCTATCTTATTTTGCAATAAAGATATTATTTATTTATTTATTTATTTATTTATTTATTTATTTATTTATTTATTTATTTATTTATTTATTTATTTATTTTTTATTTATTTATTTATTTATTTATTTATTTATTTATTTATTTATTTATTTATTTATTTATTTATTTATTTATTTAATAGATATGAACGATGTGAACCTCTGACTTGACGTGGACCACTACCACCTTGCACTGCCAGGACTGACTGCATGCATGCGTGGCCTCGTGCCGACATCAATATTCATAATATTAAAAAAAAAAAATACAAATGCAGAAAAATTATATATATATATATATATATATATATATATTTTTTTTTTTTTTTTTTTTTTTTTTTTACTGGCATTGAGTTTGTGAAATATAAAATTACCATGTAAAATTACCTTAAGAAAAAGAATAAAAAAATGAAGCTAGCGTAATGTTTTGTGACGAAGTAGTGCCTTGTCTCTCGCGTTGCCTTCTGCCTCGGCATTAATGAGTCTCTCTCTCTCTCTCTCTCTCTCTCTCTCTCTCTCTCTCTCTCTCTCTCTCTCTCTCTCTCTCTCTCTCTCTCTCACACAGAGATAAGGCACACACTACCAAGCTACAAAACAAAAGAACAACGCAAGTTTGCTTGTTCCCAGTCTATACCATCAGTAAACAAACCATATTATCATCTAATTGGTCTTACATATATCCCGTGTATACATCGCTTTATTTCTATAAATATTGGTTCACTTTTATGTGCCATTATAGTTTAAAATAAAGTAATTTCAAAGTGCTTTCATGAACATTTTTTAATAGGTAGTTTAAAAATTATTAATGGAGAAATATAAGTTTTTTATGACTGATCTAACTTTTTTTAACAATTAATAGTAAGGTAAACAAAATTCTCGTCTTCTGACAAGAAATAAGTTACTAGTTTTTTGTTGTTTTATTAATAATTATTATTTATTTATTTATTTATTTATTTATTTATTTATTTATTTATTTATTTATTTATTTATTTATTTATTTATTTATTTATTTATTTATTTATTTATTTATTTATTTATTTATTTATTTATTTATTTATCTATTTATTTATTATTATTATTATTATTATAATTTTTTTTTGCTTGTTATATTGTGTTATCGTGCTACACCAATCCCAGTCCCACTTAAGGCATTGTCTAATCGACAGGCAAGGACTTTCCAATCAATGGAAAAGCAAACACGGTCCGGGCAATATATTGCACACACAATGCGCAATATATGTTACCGTTTAAGTAATGGAAGTTATCGGTGAGGTGCACGTGACATGTTTAGGGTCTAATTTTCTGTAGGGCCCATGTTGTTATAGCTTCTTTTTTTTTATTCAAAAACAACAATAAAAAAGCATTACTTTGTTATTATATGAAATAATTGTAAATAGTGATCTTGTTTCAGAAAGTGTTGTGATACGATCTGTCCTTTATCCTAGCACGGATAGAATAAATAACGTAATTTATGCTACATTTATGTTATTATAGCATAAATAATGCTAAATTAGAATAACATAAGTAGTTATACTAAATAGCTGCAGTATAATAGATCATCTATTATCTATAGGGTGTGTGCGCCTTACATCATTGTGAGTGCTTTTCGATGCTCTTCTTCAGCAATGAATAACATTACTCAGCATAGGCCAAACGTAGTTTTTGGCTATTTTGTTTCAAAAAAAAATAGCTCTTTTTTTTTTGTTATTATTATTTTTGTTGCATACTTGACAAACTAATTCTACCTGTTAACAGCATCAATGCTCTCAAAAATATTGCAAAGTATTTTTAAACTGGCAAAATGAGTCATTGTCCAATACTGGCCGATGTTATTTAGCACTCGCTTATGACGTCGACTTTAACATGAATGAAACCACCCTATATATTATGCTGTATTGAACAAATTTTGCTGAAAATGAGTTAGCATAATTATTACGTATTTTACGTATTTATTTTTGTTGTATGCTTTAATATACGCTCACTAAAGATTTTGAATTGTGGGGACCAGTTTAGTACATGCTTGTCATTTAACAATACAAAAATATTATTTTGCTATTTTATAAGTAAATCTTTTCTTTTTTTTTTTTCTTTTTCTTTTTTTTTTTTTTTTTTTTTTTTTTGCTAATAAAATCAAAATAATTGAAACTAAAACGTTGTAGCACATATTATTAAATTTACCAACATTACTCTCTTGTACTGAATTTTAGAGGTTTAAAATGTGATAGCAGGGGCTCTATTATATGGCAATGCTATGTATTTCTAGGCTATATATATATGTACACTTGCGAATATAACATTACCGGAGCTTGTGAATCTAAGTCTAACCTTTTGTTAATAGGATTAAATGATACAATTGTGTGAGTGTGTGTGTGTGTGGTATAAGAGAGAAAGAGACGAATAGAGATTGAGAGAGACCTAGAGAGAGAGAGCGAGAGAGAGAGAGAGAGAGAGAGAGAGAGAGAGAGAGAGAGAGAGAGAGAGAGAGAGAGATTACACGGAGAAAAATTACGTAGTTTATTACGCAGCTATTCTGGAATAAAAAAAACGCAATGTAGTATTTTTTTCCATGTTACATAGCATAAATAATATGTAATAATATTTGTGAATTACGTTATTATGGATAAATATAGATAAAATCAGGCTACACACGTAACAAAAAGACGTAATATATGTAATTATACTAGCCCGATTTTAGCAGCATTTATGAAGAACATCATAATTTATGCTATCTTGTAAAGTACTTTTGTTATATAATAATAATGATGTTTTATAGCGGGTTTTCTCAGTGACTGCTTATGTTAACTCAAAATGCTGAAATAGGAAGTGCCGGAAGAGGAAATCACGTGACGGTAAAAGTGTAAGGTAGCTCAGACCTAGCTTGCTGCTGGTACCAACTTCTCTCTCACTTTTATCGTCACGTGGTTTCCTCTTCCGGCACTTCTTTCTCCGCAATTTGAGTAAACATAAGTGGTCCATGCTGTTTCTAGTGCCGGAAACGGAAATCAAGTGACGTTAAAAGTGTTTTAGAAAATTCGCACTAGCAGCAAGCTAGCTCTGAGCTACTTCTTTCTTTTAACATCACGTGGTTTTCTTTTCCGGAACTTCCTTTTCCACTTTTTAGGTTTACATAAAAAAAATGCTATTTATTGTAAAAAATAAAGTTTCTCTTTTGAATATTTCCTCACCTAGTCGGACACTTTCTTCGTTAACCCGGGTTTTAAGCTGCTTTTAGCCCAAAAAAGAGCAAAATCAAGTTGATCCCGTAAATGACTTGTGGGTAAGAAGAAGAAGAAAAAAAAAAGAAAAAAAAAAAAAAAGAGGAGATAAACACACCCTTGAAGAATCAATAGAACGGTTTATTCATTTTGTTGCAATTAACAACAAAGATGGCGGTTGACAATAAGTGCTTAATGATGGTATAAAACAATCAGTAAAAACATTAATATAAATGTGTCTGTACAAATTATATGACACTCGTGTATAATTATAATAACTCATATATTTACATATTATGTTAAATACATGTCGTATAAAATATACATTAATTTAATATATCACAAAGTATAATAAATAAAATTTATATGTACATTTTGGTTTAAAATATCATCATACTATATATTGAAAAGATAATTAATTTTTAATGTATTGTATTTTAATAATTGAATATGTTATCATTAAATTTATGACTTTTTTAATGGATATTTACTTTAATATTTATTTTTAACCGTGTCATTTTGTTTATTAATTTTTATATTTTTCTCTTGTTTATATTTTATACTATTTTGTTACGAGTTTTTTTTTTTGTATTGGACTTTTTCTACTCTGTATTGACATGGAACGTAATAAAATATGATATCTTATCATATATACCGGTATATATTTTTATCGTATATCTTATTTTTGCGAGCATAGATGTTTGTTAATAGGTTGAATTTCAATTACAAAGGTCACCTCTAGATGATAATTTCGATGAGAAAAGCTCATCCTCACAAATTTAGGCTTTCTAAAGGGCCTGAAATAATTGCCTACCTTCACAGGTGACGTTGCATGATAACTAAGACTAGAGAACTTTCACAGAGAAGTGACATCCCCTGCATGTTTAAGGCAAACCCACACCAATAGCACCAATAGCAGCCCAGAACAGTTAGCCATTCTAAGGACTCGTCATTATCAGATAAGACAGAAATATTTTAGCGCACACATTCACGGAACAAAAATACAACCTATGGCAGGCACATGTATCCTGTATTTTGCAATAGGTACACTTTAATTTGAGACAAGTAGTTATAAACTACAATACCACTTAATCTAAGTGAGTCACACCTTTATTGTAGCATATTGCACCTGCATTAGGTATTATTGTAGTATAATAATACCTGTGTTCTAGCTTATATGTCTACCTATTACATATACTTGCCTTAAAGGAATATAACACCTTGAACAAAAAACATATGTCTAAAATCCTAACATACCTAAATATCAATGTTGACTGAAGTCATTGATTTCTAATTTATTTTCTACTCAGAAAAAACCAGCTGCGGGTTTGTGATGTCACAGCTTGGCTGTTTACGCGCACACGAACTAGTAAGCTGTGACGTCATAAACATGCATCTGACATTTTGTAAATGGAAAATAAATTAGAAATGAATGACTCCGGTCAAATTAACGGTGATATTTAGATACTAGACATGTTTTTTTTTTCAAGGTGTTCTATTCCTTTAATTAATATTTATTTTCCATGTTAGAGATTCATTCTTACAGTGTATGTGTTCCCCCGGCTGTGAACTTAATAGTATAATATATAGATAGCTAATAAGTTCGTAATGTTTTTGACGATAAAAAAGAAATATTATGTCTACGTTTAAAAAAAAAAAAAAAAAAAACTAGATTTTTTTCTTACCATACTGTTGCTACAAAACCACACATGTCTTTTACATTTTTTATCAAACCAGTTAAAACGTTTATGAATTATAAATAAAGTTTTATCTTTTCAAAGTGCCTATAATATATTAAAATGAATATTACTACAAAAATTTACGTATTTTTACTATATGTACTGAATTTTATTAATATTACAAAAAGTGAAAAAGAAAATATATATTTTTAAATTGCATGATAAATTTTATAATTAATTATTAAAGTAGATAATTTATTTGTGTAATTATAATTTACCAGTAGGGAAGCTTTTAATAGTACTTGTCTTTGCAATTGCTTCACGCTAGCTCCGTAATTACTTATTAATTTAAATGTACTTTGAGAAGAAGGGTCGGGAAACATGCACTTTCTTTTCTTCCTTTATTATTATTATATTGTTTGTTTGTTTGTTTCTGTGTTCGTTTGTTTGTTTGTTTGTTGTTGTTGTTGTTGTTTTAACATTGCGTTTTTGTTTTACACATTTCTGATCGACATGTTCAATGGAAGCCACACTTACGGACCGGCAAAGTCCTAAATACACATCCCGGCAATTGCCATAACAACCTTATAAACGCATGCATATTTACATGGGCAAAAATAAATGCGTAATATGGTAGTAAAATAATTATGCTAGCTTAATAGCATCAATTTTTACTTGAATGAATAGGGTGTATGCGCATGACATCATATTTATAATGCACTTGGAGGCCATACTGAAGTAGTGAATAACATTTCTGCGCAGAGGACAAACTTCATTTTTTGGCTATTTTCTTTGGGAAATCGGTTAATTTTTGTTACTGTTATTTTTATCACATACTTAAGATACTAATTCAACATATTTACAACAAAAATAGTGCATAGTGTTTTTAAACTGGCCAAATGAGTTATTTTCCTATGATACCCATGTTATTGAGTTATCCAACATAGCATTGACTTTAACATGAATGCATACACCCTATACTATCACTTATTTTTGTTACAGTGTATAGCTTAATACAGACTACATGGTTAGGTGATGGCTTGACCGGATAGCAGAGAAAGAGGAAATAATTAATTAGCACGGCGTGTTGTCTCGGAGGGTGGTCGCCGGTTGGGCGCCATCATGTACAATATCATAGACTTCTAAAGTAAGTAAGTTTGTGACGTCATCATGTCACGTCACAACTGTGTATATTCTCCAGAGCATCACATACCAGGCCTTATGACGGCTAATTATCAAAGTCATAAAATATTATACATTATTAATCTTAACTTAAATACATCTTATAATACTTTAAAACAGAAAAGTTATGAAAAGCTAAAAGTTTCTTTTATTATTGTTACACGCAAAAAAAAATAATACTAAAAATGTAATAGGTAGACATATAAGCTAGAACACAGGTATTATTATACTACAATAATACCTAATGCAGGTACAATTAAAGTAAGCTATATTAACGGCTTCTCCAAAGCATGTAAAGGTTTCCTGCGCATGCGTATTGAATATAGTTTACTTTAGGTACAATATGCTACAATAAAGGTGTGAATCACTTAGATTAAGTAATATTGTAGTTTATAACTACCTGTTCCAAGTGTATCCATTGCAAAATACACAAAATACACAGAAAAAAATACTAGCTATGCCAGGTACAGCTCTGGCCAAAAGTTTAAGAACGGGGCAGTGGTGGCCGCAGCGTTTTCCCATAAAGTTAACATAGTGTGGTTGCGGGTTGCCTATACAAATCGTTCTCAAACTTTTGGCCAGAGCTATACATGTATCTGCCATAGCTAGTATTTTTTTCTGTGTAGAATTAACGGTTTATGACGTCACTAAACGTTGAAATTATCACGATAAAAACGTAAATGACGTCACAAGCGTTACGATTAAGTGCGTAGATTTCTAACGGCCAACAATAACACACAAAAATATTTGATAATTATGCTAGCTCATTTTCTACACAATTTATTCAAAACAACATAATTCATATTATGCTGCATAATAAATATCTAATAAAATGGAAATATAATGTTGTATTGTTTTAATTTAGCATAATTTATTCTCGAATGACATAAATACAGCATAAATCATGTAATTTATTTTTTCCGTGTAATATATATACAAACTTGATCAAATTATTATTCATACTTTTATTATAATAATTTTTTATTACATTGTATAATAATAATTTTTGATATAATTTCTAATAATAATAATAAATATTTTGTTAAATATATTGAAATATATATTTTATAAAAACCATCTAATTAGCATATTTAGGCAATGAATATTAAAATAAACGGTGTAAACTAACCATAATTAATAAATTAATAAAAACAAGTAGCGTATATTACAAATTAAATTATCCATATTATTATTATTATAATTTTTATAATAAATTGTTATTGTTTTTACTAGTAAATTAAATTAGCTTTCAACTAATTTGTTTTACATTACAATGTTTAAAAATTTATCAGGTTTTATTCATGTAGAGGTTTAAGGGTTGTATTCAGATGGCTTGTATCTCAAAATCAAAACAGAAAACTTCGAAACTTTATGATGTTATTTAGAAGTTATTAACAACAGCTACCTATGATACAAATTTCAGACCCCGTTACCATAAGATAAGAGAGAAAATAATTATTGAAATTAACATGGACTCTTATGGGACTTAAACTTAAAAAAATATAAATATATATATATATATAGATCGTTCACCCATCCAAGTAATGTTCATGCTTGTCGTTGCTTAACTTTTGATAATTTATATGAAAAAGTCTTAATATTTAGTATTCTTGAAGTTGCTTGCGAACTCAGCCCCTGCAAGTAGCAGATATATGCAACCAGTTGCACAGATGTGCCCGACTTTCTGCCTACTTTACAGGGGACGTCACAACTACAAAATACAATACACTCTAGCCAAAACAAGGTCATTCCCGTCAAAAGCTGTATTCATGGTGCTAAACCAATCAGAGAGCATGTTATTAACCTACTAGCCAATTACAGTTGACTTTACATTGTTAATTACACTGTATCCGCTCGAACTAATATTGTGAGAAGTTTACATGTCTTCCGACTCTCGGCTCATTCTTCACACACGAGTTCAATTTCTCTCTCTAGAGGCAACACTGCGATACATTTGGAGGCTTTGATGATAAGGCTGACTAAAGGTTAGAAACGATATAATGTATGACGTAAACACTCGGAATTCTTGCGCTCAGGTGACAACAAGATCTCAAACATCGTAAAGCAGTATTAATAACAGTAGTTTTAGCTGACAATCGCAGCACTAGAGTGTACAAAGCTTTATGTAGGCTTGTCTACACATTTATACAGGGAGTCAAAAGAGACATTGTAGAAAACATTTAACTGACATCAAGTCGATATGTGTCATAAGATGGTCGTGGATAAGACATGATATTTGTGAGCCTGGGAGGTGCAAACATCATTGAGTTTGGTTTTTTTGATAACATTTTTTAGTGGTCCACGCTTTCATGTGCCGTGGGACGTGGGGGTCACATGCACATGAATGTAATCTAGTCGCGGCCTGCCTTAGCGGCAATTTGACCAGTCGAGGCTCCTCCTCGAGGTGTAAACCGTTCCGTCGTTCTGGGCGGAACGGCAAAATCGATTATGAAGAAGTCCGAGCCGAAGACGTCCACATCCAAGATCCGTGAAAAATGTGTGCAGACAAGCCCCGGAACGAATCTAAGCCGCCCGATAGACCTCCACACTATTTCCACTTCACTTAACTATGACCTATGGCCAATATGTCCTCTTCTGCGCGCACTCCACGTGGTGAACGATTATGAAGATGGATATAATGACTATGAAGCCGGTGCCTGGTAGTACAAATTAGTGGAAAACGAAGACAATAGGTTTACAAAGGAGTACTGGTTAAAAGGAAGACGGAAAGACAAGAATTAACGGCACAATAGGAAAGTTTACAAGCACCGGCATAGGTTCCGATGCATCATACTCGCCATCTTGCGCGGAACCTCATTGAGTTTGGTGTTGTAGGAGCACACACGTGTGTGAGGAGCTTACGTACGAGGAATGTCAAGTTTGCTCTCTCTCTCTCTCTCTCTCTCTCTCATTTTTTTTTTTTTTTTTTTTTTTTTTTTAATATTGTATTTTTATACTACACATTTCCACAGTCTTATCAAGACATTGTATAGTATCAACATGTACCGAAATGAAATGAATAACTTTCAATACAATATCCTAATGGAAAAACTGGCAATATTATGATAACAGATATGAGGTAAGCATAACGCTCAAGTAAAAAAGAACAACGGGCATATAGTGTTGCAATACAGTCTATTGTTGTACAAGTTTTTTATTGCCATGCGTACACGCGATTATGATAATATATTTGATAATTTAAATCCACTGCGTATTTTTCTTATAAGAATAACATTACAAATCAAACGCCGTGAATTTTTGATTGGTAAAATATATTATTACATAAACATATGTATAAAATGACAACCTCATACACATCCCGGCATTTGCCATGACAGCCCAGAGAAACCGGGAAAACTACTGGTGTATTAAGTCAAGTGTGTGTGTGTGTGTGTGTGTGTGTGTGTGTGTGTGTGTGTGTGTGTGTGTGTGTGTGTGTGTGTGTGTGTGTGTGTGTGTGTGTGTGTGTGTGTGTGTGAAGGAGAGAGAGAGAGAGAGAGAGAGAGAGAGAGAGAGAGAGAGAGAGAGAGAGAGAGAGAGAAGCACAACACGTTGCACGTGCCATATTTACATGCACCTCCCAAAAGCTGTGCGTCGTCATAGAATGAATATAACCACAATTTCATGCTTACTCGTGTCTCGTATAACTTATACAGTAAATTACTTTATTCTTTTGTTTATTTTTTTTGTTTCATATTGTGTAAAAAAAAAAAAAAGTAAATGAGTTTAAAAAAAATTAGCTGTCAGTATGTTTATAAAATACATTGTGTTAAAATAAAAATAAAATATCTGCTAAAGTTTTCTACTATAAAAAAATGACTATTAGTTTTTATTTCAAATATAAACGTACGCCGAGAAAGGTAAATACAAAAAGTTTTTTTTTTTCAACTTTTTTGTCTGTTACAAAACATTTTTATAATTTATGTCTCTAGTTATCAAGGGACGAAATTATCCATGAAATATAAAAACATCACATTTTCATTGAAAAAAAAAAAAAAAAAAGGAAAAAAAAAAAAAAAAAAATTGTATAATAATAAAGTTAATATTTTTTTTTTTTTTATTTTATTTTTTTTTATTTTTTTTTTTTTGCTTTGCGTGATAAATTGTATCTAACTTTATTAATTATTTTTTACAATATAACATTTAAATTCATTATTTAACCTATTATATTATTATTATGTTATTTATGTAATTCAACTAACATTTTACGTTTATTTTAAATTTTCAATCCACTCGGTTTATCATTTAATTTGTTTATTGTTCCATAAATTGAAAACAGAGCATTGAAATAAAAGGAAAAGCGGTGGAAAATTTTCAAATTCTTGTGGACATATAATATTATTAATAATAATAATAACGATTTCCTCAAATAAATTGAAACTTAATACGATTTTGTTTTTAATTTTGTGCTGCAATAACAGTAAAAAAATTTTCTTTTTCTCTTTCTATTTTCTGGATATGTGTATTTTTTTTTCAATTTATAAATACTGTTTAATTCTTATTTTCTTAAAAAATAAAAAGCTTTTTTTTATATATATAATTCTTTTTTCAAGAAATACTTGTTTTTCCATTCCTACTTGACTTTTTTGCTTCTAAAACGGAAGTATAATACCATATACAATTTTTATGCTATAATGTTCCTATTGGCATTACACTGGCCGCGTCTAAATGGTGAAAAAGCAATTTTATGAACCGCGCGAGGGGTGCGAGCACTTTTCACGGCCGTCGCGAGTGGTTAATAAATTACTTAAGAACAGTGAATATATATATAAAAAAACAACAACTGGAAACCGAAATTTTAGTTAGGGAATATTTGAATTTGAACGTACAACATAAAAGCCGCTACTCATTTTTAAATTTTTAATTTTTTAAAAAAATTCAGTTTGATCTTTTATTTTTCGATTTCTTCTAACCAAACCGATTACACCAAAACTAATTTCAATTAAAAACAGTTTTTTACCCCCATAGCTCTAGTCAAAAGTTTTTTTGCATTTTAATTACTGATTTTGTTAAAAGAGTTTAATTTATAATGTAGAATTTAATTGTTAAAAATTAAGTAAAAGTTGATTGGTTGAAGTGATAGAGGAAGGTAGAGGGTGGGGGGGGGGGGGGGGTTGTCACATATGCTGGTGGTTGTTAGTCGATATATCGGTGTGAGGGAAAATAGGTGAGGTGTGAATAACACAATCACCGGAGTGAAAGTGCGGGCAATGTGTGTGTGTGTGAGAGAGAGAGAGAGAGAGAGAGAGAGAGAGAGAGAGAGAGAGAGAGAGAGAGAGTAAACAACTACACGTACGTTAAATTAAACAATCTTGGCAAGAATCCACTGTCAATATAAGTGAACTTTGTCATTATAGATATTGTTGCAAACTTTAACATTGCGTTGTTATCTATTATTCTCATACAAAACACACAATTTCTACAATAATATAATACATAAAATATAGACTTAAAACACATCAACGTATGCCTAGTCTCCCTCATTTTTCCAGAATCGGCGCAGTAGTTTTCTCAAATATCATAATGTATAAAAAAAATATATATTTCTCCGCATAAGCGTAGTGTTAAAGCCCTTGTCAACTTACTTTTTTATCATTCAGAATACTAGATTAATAATTACTATACCTTATTATCCATGAATTAGACACCAACACGTTGATGTGTATTTATTTTCATTTTGACGGTTATTTCACGTATCTGACGTCACAATGTACTGATGGGGTCTTGATAGGGGTAAAGAACTTGAGGGAGGGGCTTAATTTTATCACGTGACCGGAGCGATGATTGTGAGTGGCGGTGGTACAGTTTGACGTCAGATATGTGAAATAACCGTCAAAAAGAAAGTAAATAAAAATAAATACAAAATCAACGTGTTGGTGTCTAATTCATGGATATTTAAGGTATGGTAATTATCAATCTAGTATTCTAAATGATAAAAAGGTAAGTTGACAAGGGTTTTAAGTTATTCTTGTGTTCACATTGAGCTTTTTGTAATTGAAATTGTTAATTATTTGATTAAAATAACATGCACTCTAATGGAGCTCTTTTAACAATTCCAATTAGAAAAACACTCAATGTGGACACAGTATTAAGGTAGTAGGTGACCGACTGATATCTCGCAAACTAGAAGTTAGCGAATTATAATAATAACACAAAGTTAAGAAGAAATGTTACTTAAAAGTTTAGTTACGTCAAACATGTAAAAACACGATCAAATATTAAAGTTACTCCACTTTAAAGATTATATGCAAATGTGAAAATTCAAATTTTAACAGCAAATTTTAGTCAAATTAGAAACGTTTTTTAAACTTTTCTCGGAACAAAAAATAATAATAATAGAAATAAATAAGTTTAATCGATTTCCTTTTGAACTTATAGTGTTTGTTTAACTGGAGATAAAAAATATAAAATTGTATATTTATATGCTCGATAAAAAATTCTTATAACGTATTTATATATTATCATTTTCTTTTCAATTTTATAATAAATATAAAATGTAAATATATTCTCAATTATGTAATTTAGTGAAAGGAAAACTTTTCAAATTAAAATAGTGTGTTTATAAATGAACTAATTTTAGTGAAATTTTGTCAACATAAATTTTAAAAGAATTTTAACATTATATGTCTAACACAATTAATTATTATATATTGTAACTGACTGTACTGTAAAACAGTTGGGTTAAATTGAAAGGTTGTATGCCTGATTTTGCCCAATAAAAGCCGTTAATTATTATTATTAATATCCAAACAATTATTGTGAAAACATAGTTCCTCTTTCAACAATTTCCAGTCCAAGTCGATCACCTTCTACGTTAAGAGTCCCGCACCCTTTTGTAGCTTGCCTGTGATTGGTGCTACGTCACCGCAGGTAAGAACCATTAGTTTTAATGCAAGAGCATGAGCTATAGCTTTGATAAAATGTATATACATATTATAAGAAATAAAATATATTTACATATTGACATTTTTGTTTGTATAATTTCAAAATTGAAACTGACTTTACTTTGTGTGTAAAATTCACGAAGTTTCATTTTTCTTGGTACGAGAAAAAATTTAATATTCTCATTTTAATTATAGAATTCAAAGAAACACAAGTTTACGTGAGAATTTTAGCTGAGAGAGAGAGAGAGAGATAGACAGAAAAAGAGAAAGAGGGAGAGAGAAAAAGAAAAAGAGACACAGAAAGATGGTCAGAGACAGAAAGAGAGAGACACACACACAAAGAGGGAGAGAGGGAGAGAGAGAGAGAGATAGAGATAGAGAGAGAGAGAGAGAGAGAGAGAGAGAGAGAGAGAGAGTACAAACAGCAGGTTGAAACCACACGAGGGTATTCATAATTTTATTGTCTTTAGAAGACTCTCTCTCTCTCTCTCTCTCTCTCTCTCTCTCTCTCTCTCTCTCTCTCTCTCTCCCCTCAGTGTAAAAGTTAAAATAATGAGACCCCAGAACGTTGTTAAAGGTTGCTTATTCATGTATAAAATACAACTTGTACCATTCTTCAAAATTATTAAAACCACATTTTGCATATTTTCTAGTTTGTTACAAATAATATTATATTTAAACTTTGATGTCACAAACGTTGGAAACAATTTTATTGTAATTACAAGCATGAGTCGTATCTACCTCCGTAACCAAACATATACTTGTTTGTAAGTAAAACCAGATTCATTGTAACACAAAACAAAATAATTGTATATGAATTACTTGGAGAAGATAAATTACGTAATTTACGCTAAATTCTTTAATATTGTAGAGCACACATGTTGCTATTTTGTAATAACATAAGTAATTATGATGAACATAATAGCTATTATGTTATGTAGTATAACTAATTTAGAATTTAGCATAAATTATGTTGTTATGTTGCTGCATTGGCTTAGCAATTAGCATAATTATTACATATGTATTTTTGTACATGTATACAGATCAATTAAGTCTCGATCAAATATAGAGCATAATTTTAAAACTAGAAATATTTTTTCGAAAGTTGCTAGCCGTTGGGGGG
The DNA here is from genome assembly GCA_949318235.1 of Ecdyonurus torrentis. Lineage (NCBI taxonomy): Eukaryota > Metazoa > Arthropoda > Insecta > Ephemeroptera > Heptageniidae > Ecdyonurus > Ecdyonurus torrentis. Next base: position 52,225,833 of record OX439128.1, on the reverse strand, counting down.
GGGGGGGGGGTAGTTCAAAAAATCAGTTCGAATTTTCCGTATGCTCCCACACGGATATTATAAATTGTATACTTATTTAACCAATGCATTGGTTGAACCAATTATTTAAAATAAATTTAATCATTTTTAATGCATATCTTATGGAAAAATCATCACAATAATTATGTTATAACAATTAAAAAAGTTAATTAATTAAAAATGGGCTAGCATAATTACGCATTTACTTTTTTTCTATATTGTGCACTTTTCCGGATAAAAATAATTTGGTATAAATATTCCAGATTGTGAATCAAATTACGTATAATATTAATTTGGTTTTCAAAATCTGAATAATTTTCAACAGCGGAAGTATTTATTTTCATTCCTAAAGACGATTTCAATAAAGTGAAAGTTATAATCCCACTAATGGTTTTGTAAATGAGAAACAAGAGAAGGCAAGATTAATTTGATACAGAAAGGAAACGCATTGTTGTCTATCCTGCTCTAATCTGATTGTTGGCAACAAACATCCAGAGTAGAGTTTGTCTGTTTACCTATTTGTAACACAAGTGTAATGGAATTGTATATTGAAAATCACTTGCTCATATTGAAAAAAATATATATATAAATGTTTATTAATGTATTACTTTGTGTACGTATATTTATTTTTAACCTGAGCAAATAAAATTGATTTGAATTTTGTAGCTTATAAAAGAGAGATTTTTATACATAAAATATTACATTTGATCTTGTGTGCTGTTTTATATTTACGTTTATAAATATTGTATATTATACAATATAGCGCAAATACTGAGAGAGAGAGAGAGAGAGAGAGAGAGAGAGAGCATTGATATAAAATATGTATACACAAAAAGAAGGAATTGAAGAAAAAAGGAATACTTTAAAAGTCGACAAAATTGATGTACTTTATATATATATATATATATATATATATATATATATATATATATATATATATATATATACGACGAACGTTTTATACATAATACTGTATAAACCTTTGGTAAGGATATTGAAAATTTCAGGGAAAAAAAAAAGAAAAACGAAAAAATTAAACATATTGGTAAAAATATTAAAAATGGTCCAAAAAAACGCCCTCAAATTTACGCGTTTATAGAGCTACATGTGTTTTGAGTATTCTAGAGTGAGTAGGGGGTCAATGACAGTAAGAAAACATTTTTTTTTTTTGACTAAATAAACTTCATCCGTCTTCCGCGAGCTGAACAAAAACATGGTATAAATTTAAGATATATCACCTGCAGTTTCTGACATAATTGGTACTGAATTATTCTCACCTTCACCTTGAATCAAGTAGGATTCCGGTGTTGGTGTTACACAAGAAGAAAGAAAATAGCTCATGATAATAATAAAAAAAGGGGTCTAGGACTGAATAAAAAGGTAAAGCAGTAGACATCCAACAACAAAATGTTATGTTGTACAGGTGAATAAGTATGCAGAATTGGTGAATATTATTATTTCCTTGTAGTCAAATATATCTTAGCAGATTTTCACGATCGATTTTTTCCATTTACATGACTAGCAATTTAACATTGACAATATTAATATAAACCGTATTCTAAAATAAAAACAATAAGTTTGAATTTTTTTTTAATACTAACAACATTTCCTACTTGACTTCTTGAAAAAATATATATAATGATATTTCGTTGTTCTGAATTTTTTTTTGTATCAAATTATATTTTATGTTTTTGTTATTATTTTTTATATTTAATAATGACAGCGAGACCCTATTTTATGTGTTGAGTATGTCATTATCAGTTGTGGGAGCCAGAAGTCATCAGCATTAAGATCGTCAGTGTGTGTGAGAAAGAGGGAGAGAGACAGAGAGAGTGAGTAAGAGAGTGAGAAAGAGAGAGAGAGAGAGAGAGAGAGAGTGAGAGAGAGAGAGAGAGAGAGAGAGAGAGAGACTTGGTCTCGAAACAGCATATTGTTATATACAGTATAATTATATAATCACTCTAAAAAATAAATATTGAAAGCTTGTAAACAGTTTTGCAATATTTTTATCATTAATGGTTATGACGTCACTAAAGCGTTGACAATTTAACAATAAAAAAACCAAGTGACGTCACAAGCGTTATAGATCTAAATGTAAATAGAATGTGGTTTTGCAACGAAAAAGTTTCATGTTTATTTTATTGTGATTCTAAAGCTTATGACGTCATTTTTGTTTTCGTCGTTAGATTGTCAAAGTTTAGTGACGTCATAACCGTTAATTTTTAAAATATTGAAATTACTATGAAACTGTGTACAAGATTTTTAATGCAATTTTTAACAATGCATGAGCAATTTTTTTCCTATGTAGCCAATTAATAATTATTCCAATTAATAATATTATTAAAAGGTAAGTATCATGACGCCATAATACCTCTCAGTGTAATATATATAATATATATAATAATAATAATAATAATAATAGAATAACTTTATTTAAGTGTAGACCAGGAATAAACCTTTTCAGTATGGGCTTAAATGTATGATCTGAGGCTTCCCGAACTCAGGCTCAACCTGTTATCACACTCTTCTGGGCTCGACTACCAGATCTGTGTAACCCGGACCACTGACTCTTGGAAAACCAAGAGTTGACAGCACTCGCGTTATTAACATTTTCAATAATGCAAAAACATTACGTCACTTCTGTAGCTTCACAGAGTGGGAGAAAACTTGTAAAGTAGACAACCTGCGCTACAATTTCTATTGTAGATTTCATGACGTCATAAATTCCTAAAGTTGCCTACTTTACATGCAGTTTTTAACCCCAGTTTGTGAGGCTACAGAAGACTTGATGGACATAATATGTGTATACACAGAAAACATAAATTTAAGATATTATTCAGTTACATAGATGTAACTCTTCAGTACAAACCAATAACTTGGTTAAAAAAAACGTTTAAACAGAAACTTGTTATAGTATAAACGTTATTTCTTCAGAGTTAAATAGTTAGCTCTGCACATCTTAAAAAAACTTTGTGTATGTATATCTAACAAATATATTATAAAAAGTCAAAATACTAACATGTTAATTACTTTTTTACGTGTATGATGGTCTATCTCATGAATGTTATGTTTTTGTTTTTTGTTTTTTTTTTTCAATATTTTAGGACCTCGATCCCTTTATAGGCCGAAGCAGCCGTCAATCGCTGCCTGAGCGATAACCGTGCGACAACTATCGCTGGCTCCCGATTGGCTTTGCGCAAAAAGTTAGACCAATCCTAACTCTAGCGCACTCTAACGGTCCTTGTCGCAAAAAGACCGACTGACGGCTGCGTCGGCCTTAAGAGATAATTTTGCTAAACGTAGGTTCATCACTCTACCTTACATGCCGCCACGTTTGGTTATCTACCTTGCATTGGTTGGTACTCACCTAGAACATAAGAAAAACACATATTAATTACATCGTAAATAATTAACATATTCTGCAATCTGTTCTTGAAATATATACATAAACCACCCTTGATGTATTGGAATATACACTTGCGATTATATAAATGCAACCTTTAAATACAATACTTAAAGGCATAGAACAGAAGAAAATATAAGCAATTATATCACAAAACAGTTGATGGGACTTACATAAAAAAACATTATTTTATGTCAAAAAAACAACTATTGTGCCATAACAGTGATCAGAAAATTTTAATTTATGCAACTCTCACAACGTTTTTATACTTATTTTTGTCTGTTTCAGAAACTGAAATTTTCACGCTAATTGCATACTTTACAGTTGTTTCACGCTGTCTTGTGGTGCCACATTTACATTCAGGTAATAATTGTCATCAGTTTTGTAGATCACATTTTGTGTTTAATCATTAAAATGTATCATGTTGATTCATGCCACTCAAAAAGCTGGTGCGCATTAATTCAGTTACGAATCCTAACTTATTTGAGACGAACACTTTTGAGTTATTGAAAGCAGCTAATATAATGCATTTTAGTAACTTATTAACAATAGCTAATTTAACTTAAAATATAGCCAAAAATAACTGAAAATAGCAAAAAATAAAAAAAAAATAAATAAATAAAAAAAAAAACTTAAAAAAGCTATTGTTAATAACTTGCTAAAATGCATTATTTTAGCTACCCATAATAACTCATATAAAGTGTTTATCTCAAATAAGTTAGGATTTGCAACTGAAGTAATGTACTATGTTTTTTTTGTGGTCTATGACTTTAAAAGAAATACAAAACAAAGGAACACAAAAAAGTTAATTTATTTAGTTATTTACGCTTCTATGATTTTTTTAAATATTTATATGACTGATAAATTAAATAAATAAATTTAAAAAAAAAAAGTTTATAAATGTAAATAAAAATGTTCACATAATAAAACGTTCGTTAAATGAGTAAAAATTAATAATTAAATATATTCAGTGTACTGCGTTAAATTAAATTTAAAAATCCATTTATAGAACTATGGGTGTGTATTAATTTATTATTATTAAAGTAACATATAACAGGAAAGCAGATTTTTTCATTTTAGAATAATATTTTTTTGATATTTTGATACACAGTATATACATATAAAAAAAAAGGAAAAAAGGTCTTTTTCATTGCTGAATGAACATCAATTGACAAGAATTGCCGAGAGCTATTGATAAAGCGTGATGTGAAGCCTAAAAATAGAGAGAGAGAGAGAGAGAGAGAGAGAGAGAGAGAGAGAGAGAGAGAGAAGCATATGTATAAAGAGAGGAATACGAAGAAGAAAAAGTGAGAAGGCTCTTGCTTGCTTTTTTTTTTTTTTTTGCCCATCCTCCCTATTTTTCCTCCCATGTTATTATTATTATTTTTTTTTACATATTCAGTCTCTACGTTTGCTGAGTACCTACTCGACTATCTATTCAATATCTATCATCATTTCTGCCAATATAACTCACACACAAATTCTTTCTTTTGAAACGTTTCTCTCTGTAGAAAATAAAATGCGATTTCTTTTTATAAAATAATTGTATAAAGAAAATAATAACATGTTCACAAAAAATAAAATAGAAAAGAAAATATTTCCAGCTGAGCAAAATATTTTGGTTATAGTTTTTGATGTAGAATAATATTTTGTAAAAGAAACATAAATAGAAAATGTTTTTTACGTAAATTTCTTTTATTTTTTCAGAGTTTGAAAATAGAAAAAGAAGCCAGCATTTTTTTTTTTTTTAGATATTTTTCACGAAATGAAAATATACGTAATAAATAATAATTATGCTAACTCAATGTAGCCATATTTATGAATAGTTTATGCTATGTTGTAATATGATTAAAGATTATACTATATACATAACATAATAGTTAAGCTGTTCAGCAGAATTACATATGTTATTACAAAATAACAACATTTATGCTCTACAATATAGCAAGTGTTCAATGTATCAACATAATGTATGCTATATTGTACAGTGATTATACTACATAACATAATAGTTAACATGTTCAGCATAACTACTTATGTTATTATAAAATAACAACATTTGTGCTCTACAATATAGCAAGTGTTCAATGTAGCGTCAATTACGTAATTTATTTTTTACGTTTAATTATTTAATTTTAGAACGTATATTGATAAAGCATGGATTAAATAAATTACGTAATTTATGCTATACATTTATGTCATTGTAGCATAAATGCTGCTAATTAGAACAAAAGTAATTTTTAATAAAGGAACATGTTGCACGATGCATGTTTACATGCATTCCATGACGACGCACAGTATTCGGGAGGTGCATGATTGATGTGATTGCACCGACCAGCCTGCCTAAATGTTTCCATGGTTTCTCTAGGCTGTCATGACAAATGCCGGGGTGTGTACTTAGGCCGTGGCCGGCCCGCGTGTGCATTTCCATTAATTGGAAAGTCCTTATCTGTCGAAAAGACAATGTCTTGACTGGGACTGGGATGGGTGTAGCACAATAACACAATGGCAAGCAAAAAAAAAAAAAAAAAAAAAAAAAACGGTTATGAGGCTGACTATAAGCAATTTCGCTCACATCCGCTTCCGTTTCGATGTACTGCACATGCGTTGTTAGTTAAAATAGAAGTGAATGTGACCGAAATCGCTTAAAGCCTGACTCAAATAATTTAAGCTCGTAGTTCCTTTATTAATGAATATAAAATAATATTTATGCTATATAATGCCATGTTATGCTATATTTATGCAGTATAACATAATAGTTCATTCATTTTGTAGTTTACAAATATTGTTGTTAAAAATTAGCATAATTATTTTTCTCCCTCAGTTTTTATGTCATAGAGTATGAACGATGCTATTTTTATTAAAGAATGGATGTATGGAATTTTTAATAGTTGATAATCATTTTACAGATCAACATTGCAAAAAAATGATATAATTATTTATAGTATTGTATTAAAATGTTATAATAAAACTTTATCAGTATTACTATGATTTTCAATAAAAAAAAAAACAAAAAAAACAAGCATATAAAAAGTTATCATGAAAAAAGCAATTCTAAATGAGAATGCATTAACAATGTTTTCTTGCTTTGCTTGTTACATAATAAAAAGTAAGTTGCAACGTAAGTAGTTTTTGTTTGTTATAAATACGTAAAGAAATAAGATATTCATATTTATGCAATGATAGCTCAGCACAAAGAAATGTAACAACAAAAAAGTAGAAAATGTTGGAAATATTCCAAGATAATTAATTAAAAAAAAAAAATTGTGTAGTTTTTATATTTATTAAGATTGTCTTTTTTGTTGCAATTTGTGCAGTATAGTGATGGGAGAGAGGGAGGGAGGGAGAGAGAGAGAGAGAGAGAGAGAGAGAGAGAGAGAGAGAGAGAGAGAGAGAGAAGTTTTAATCAAAAGAGAAGAGATAGATGGTGTACATAGTGACGTTAGACTGAAGATGATTCAAGTTGTCCCAGCTGTGACTCGACGTATATTATGACACACATACATGGTAGATCTGTTCGCGTCAAATTGAAGCTTCTAAGCTTTACAAATTTACACAAAAAAATTAAAGATCTAACACATAGAGTTTATTGAATTAATAAATTCTTAAAAAATTGTTACATCTTAAAACACGTAAAAGTATATCTCTACTATTTCTCATTTTAATATCCCCGCAATCAATTGTACTACATGGACAAAAATAACTACATGATAATTATGGCAGCTCATTTTTAGCATAATTTGTTCAATACAGCATAATCTATGCTATATTGCATAATTACTATGTTACATAGAATAAATATTATGTTGTACAGCATAATTAATTATATTGATCCAAAAAATGGACCATTTTGAGGGTCTTTTATAAACACACCCCTGTGACGTCATCAGTTAATTGGAGGATTACTAAACCAAGTCAGTGGAGGTCAAGGGATACCAGAACAAAAATTTAGCCCAATAGTAAGGGTGAAAAATAATTTTTTATATGCTAGGCCGAGAACTTTTTGAATGACCCTCGTACATTTCTTGGACAATTGTAAATTGTAGGTGCTTCATTTTGCCGTGGAAAGTACCCTTCTTACAAGTTATAACATCTGTACACACTAAAAAATAGACGTGTATAATCGACGTTCTAAACGTTGAAAAGCTTGTACACAGTTTCGTCATGCTTTAAACGTTGATATTTAACGCTTACGTGTGACGTCACAAACGTTTATAATCAACGCTTAATTACAATTAGATGAAAAAGAACCAAACTCAACTGGTAATTAGTATATACTGTATCATAAATTTTTGGATGACCGATTTGGGTATGAAAAATCGAGTTACATCCAAAAATGCAATAAAATTTCTAACGGGTTGGTAACTTTTCGAAAAAAACGCACTTTTTGGGCAGAAATAAAAAAAACTCAAAATTTTTTTTTCATTGATTCTAGTTTAAGAATAAAAAATAAACACTATTTATTCTTATGCATATTTTGATTTTTCGCATAGAACACAGGAAATTGTGTAAAGTAAGTTTTTATATTATTTCTAATTAGGTGGAGAAGGACGTTTATTCCGTTGAAAATTGACGGTTTTTATCAACTCTATTTATGCTGTTAAATCAACGTTTAAAGTGAAATTGTACTTAAGCGTTGAGTTTTCAATACAATAAGAGTTGAGTTTTGAAACGTTAATTATCAACACTTATAACCGTTGAAAAAACACTTATTCCGTTGATTACTAACGAAATTTTTTAGTGTGTATACTACAACCATCTCAAGTCACAATCACACCATGAAAACATATCGCACTTTATCAAACTTCTTACCAATTTCATCACTATAAAATTGAACTATATTAGCTGTAATATGATATTTAATATTATGGCAAATTTTTATGGTTATACGATCATTATGAAAGGAGATAAAGAGGTGTTTCCGGTTTTTAAAAATAGGTGTACCCGGTTTTGAGTGCGAGTGTATAGTTTTGGCAAAGAGAAGGAATAGCTAGTGTGTTATCTCTGCTCTCTCTCTCTCTCTCTCTCTCTCTCTAGCAACTCTCATAAACAACAGAGTGTAAAGTAGACTTACTTACTTTCTCACTTAATCGTTAACTTTTTTGATGTAAAAAAATAAAGTTGAAATGACAAGAAGAGAGATTTTTTGTTCTACTTATCAGAGACAAAAGTGAAAATAAAGAACACTGTGGTTTTATACACGCAAAAAACAAAAGTCTACTCATAAAGTACAAATATTTGCAGAGTACTTTATTCGATGCATTGATTGTGTATTCTCTCAAAACATTTAAGTGTCACTAAAAGTAAATGGAAAGAATAAATTACTAATTTATGCTGTATTTATTTCATTATAGCATAAATAATGCTAAATTGTAACAACATAAATAAATATATGCTGTAAAAAATATTTATGCTATACAACATAGCTATTACGCAGTATAGCATAATGTTTTAGTAAACCAACAATGTTGATAAAATAAGGTAGCATAATTATTATGCATTTATTTTTGTCCATGTATAAGGGTGTATCCGCATGACGTCATATTTATTGCGCTTGGAGGCCATACTGGAGTAGTGAATAACATTGCTCAGCATAGGACAAATGTCGTTTAAGCCAATTTTCTTTAAGAAATCAGGGAATTTTTTGTAGTTGTTATTTTTCTCACACACTTGAGATACTAATTCAACATTTACAACATCAATGCTAACAAAAATATTGCATAGTGGTTTAAAACTGGCAAAATGAATTATTTTCCCATACCACCCATGTAATTGAGTGATCCAACATATCGTCGACTTCAACATGAATGCATAGACCAGTGACATATGGGTACAGTGAATAAAATAAAGTGACCATGCAGTGGAGCTTAGTGTTGCAAAGTAACTTTGCTGTAGAAGATAATTAATTTTGCTGTCCTATAATTCAAAAGATAAAAATAATTTACTTAAAAATAAAGAATACAATGTCTCTTTAATACAGCTTTAAAATAAAGTTGACTATTTTATTGTTTATTAAAATAAAAGATAATAAAATAATAAATAAATTATTTTTAAATGATTATATAATGTATTAAAAGTTTTTAATTTCATGGTGTTAAAAAACAGTCACAAAATGGCATACATTTAATTTAAGAGTAATTAAGTTAATGGCTTTTAATTTTTATTATCTTTCTTTTCTTTGCTTTTTTTTTTACGAGAGAGAGAGAGAGAGAGAGAGAGAGAGAGGAGAGAGAGAGAGAGAGAGAGAGAGAGAGAGAGAGAGAGAGACCAGGCTAAAATTAACCACATTTGCTTTGCTCCAACTAAAATGACTTACAGAATACCTTTTATCTTCTGGAACAAACGTGAAGCTGCTTTATATATATATATATATATATATATATATATACATATATATATATATATATATATATATATATATATATATATATATATATATGAGTCAGATGCAAAAGCAGACATTCGTAATTGCTACATGGTTCATTTCTCTCCCGCTTAGTAAGAGAAAACGACCCTTGCAACCAATGTCAAATGTATGTTTTTGCATCTGACGCGTTCATAATATATATATATATATAATATATATATATATATATATATATATATATATTATAACATTTTATATGCAGAGCCAAAAGGTAGATAAAAAAAGTCACTCTATTTAAAAAACAGAGAAAATTAATATTAACTTGTGACTTATTAAATTTAGTTAATATTTATGGCACTAATTAGAAAATTATGTAATTTTAGCATGATAACAATAATTATGGTACTGTAGCATTAGTATAAATAAAATGTACTTAATGTAATAGCAATGAAATGTTAAGATGTAATATTTATAGTCCAGCTCAGTCAGTTATTTAACTTAAGGGAGTAGGGGACCGTCGTCGGCCATTAGACTAAAACTTTTATCGTCAAAAAAAATCTGAAATTTTGCACAATGATACCTTCAGCATGAGACAATTTCAAATATATAAAAAATTTTGGGGAGTCACCATGTAAATTATTTTTATATGATTTTTTGAAGTTTAAAGCCCATAAGGCCTAATGTTAATTTCAATAATTTTTTTTTTTTTCGGGACGGTCAAACATCATGAAATTTTTATCACGGCTAGGTGTGACCCTTATTGCTACACAATGACACCAAATTTAGACCCAAAACACTT
>OX439128.1:52209522-52215046 GCA_949318235.1 Ecdyonurus torrentis | reverse complement strand
AAATCTAACCACCAAGATGCATCCTGCTGTTAAGCCTTATGTTGCATTCACATATATTTAATTTTGTTGATGTAATATTCCACAGAAAATTGTGAAATAAATCTAAATGACTTATTTTGCTGTCAACAAAGATACAACCATTAAATAAATATGTGAATGCACCTTTAAAATCTTTTTTCTATTGTTATTACTTTTGCAACAATGAAATAAACAAGGGTATAACTAGAAATTATGTTGCAACTTACGGTGGTAACTTTTGTTTTTACCTATAGCCTCACTTTTATTAATAACGTTTGCTGAAAATAATTGAGTCGTTTATTTTTATGTTTAAAACAGTAAAGGATTAGTTAACATGGTTTTTAATTTTAGATTTATACACAAAAGTATTAAAAACCACAATATCTATATAAATATCTATGTTATTTGGTTTATATGCGTACTAAATCAAAAATTACAGTAAACAGCAATTATTGATGTTTGACCTTTTTTTTTTTTTTTTTTTTTTTTTTTTTTTTTTTTTCGTTTTTCGTTTTTGTAAATATAAAATGTTTTTATTTTTGAAGTAAACCTTCCCTAACTATTTTTCATATCTTTAAAATGGCAAAATTAAAACAATAAAAAAATTATTTGGTTGAAACAAAAAATTGAAATTTAAAGTTCCAAAAATATCTCAAATTGAAGCTGAACACATAACTTCTAAATCGTTAAAAATTTTACAATGTAAAACTTCCAATGTAGTTTTTATTTATTTATTTATTATTATTATTTGTTTTTCAAATTTATAAAAATTTCCAAAACCAATTAATTGTGTTAATTTTAAAAATTTACAATATTTTCCACGGCTCTATATTCATAAAGTTTTTAAAATCTTAGATTTCTATTAAAAAATAGAAATTACAAAAACCATCACATATTTCTGTACGTTTTATATATAATATATACGACATAATAAATCACAATGCACAGCAGTTCTTGTTAAACAATGAGCAATCAGACTTTGGTAAAACGTGATTTACAACATTTTATTGCTCTCTCAAGAAATTGAGCAATTAAATCGTAGTTGCTAATTGTCGTCGTATAGAAGAGAAAATCGAAACCTAAATCTGTAATTGTCTAAGTAAAAGTATAAGTTCTTAAATATTGAAATTGTATTTTTACAAGTAGTCTATTGTGTAAGTAAACCATTTCAACATAGAGTTTGTAACGTTGTTCCATTGTTTCCATGCAATTTTACTCTACAATTATTTTTATGAGAGCCATTGTTGTAGGTAAAATAAAAATAAAAACGATGGCGTACATATAAAATATATAATGCAGAATCAGCGTTGTTATAATATTACATTATTTTATTCTGTAAAAAAAAAAAATAAAAAAAATAAGAATAGCAATTTTTTTCTATTCAGCTAAAAAGTAGGAGCAAAACAATGAAAAGTTGTTTACTAAAACTTTTGTACAATATGTGATTTTGTATATAAACACTGGTTAAAACAAGGTCGTTCCCGCCAAAAGCTGTATCTGGGGTGCTAAACCAATCAGAGAGCGTGTTATTAACCTACTAGCCAATCACAGTTGACTTTACATAGTTAATTACACTGCATCCTCTTAAATTACTTTTGCGAGAAATGTATAATATTAATGCTTATATCTTACCAGGATTTAGTTATTATTTTTATTAGCTTGAAACTTGCAAAAAAGAGTATCTAGTACATTTTTTTTATATATTTTAAATATTATATTTCCGTTACAACTGCAGTAGTTTTCATAACAATTAATTTATATAGGTGGGTCCCGCAATGATAAAAGTCACAAAATTTAGGGGAAAAAAGTCTGCCATTTTTCCCGAATAATTTTGATTTTATATAATATATTATGGTTACCGCGGGTAAAACCCCAGTATAGGGACTTAACTATTGCTTGTTAATTGTAATTGTTTGTATTTTTTTTTATTAGTATTATTATTTTTTAGCTTTTGACATTTGAACTGAAAATGAAATATTTAGGTGGGATGATCACAACAATGACATGTAAATTCACATAACTCTTATGGAAATATATGACAGTCAATGTTATTTGGATTATTACGTGAATACGTGAATTTATGCGCCATTGTGAACAACAGCCTATAATAATGCAAAAAAAAAAAAAAAAAAAGGTATTATACTGTTTTGGATAATAAAAAAAATCAGTTATTTGATTTGTGTTTCTAATGATTAAATTGAATCAGCTGTAACTTCCAATATTTGCCGCAGATCAACAAAGTCGCTGCACTTGGCCAGGCTGACTGGGCAGTATCCTGAAGTAGCGGCAACCCGCATGTCTTATGTAACATACTTGTGGCCTAACTTGCAGGATGAAACAACTACGGTCTACGTAATTTAATAATTTGCAAAACAAAAATATATAAATATAAAAAATTATTTTATTAATTTTATTTTGTCAAGCACTCGAACAAAACTTAATACGTAATAATTATGCTAGCTCATTTTCAGCACAATTTGTTTAATATAGCAAAATCTATGCTGTAATAGCTATGTTACAAGAACATAATTACTTATGAATTTTTATCAAAAAAGGAATACTAAAGTATAATATTCCTTGTAAAGCAAAAATGTTTTTAAATTTTTTTTTTTTTTTTTAATTATCATTATTTACATTTCTTAAGATAGATGGCAAATTGTCATAAATTTTGTAGAAATATATTATTAGAAATGTGATGTATTTTGTACCGTGTAACAAAATCTTATATATAAAATGGTAATTATTTTACCTAAACTTCGATACAAACAATTCACCAATTATTGAGCGTGTATTTAAAGTCAAGTTTGGCGGTACAAAATGATGATCTATTTCTTCGACAAGTACCTTTAAGTTCTCACAGATGGCAGAACACGACGGATAACTTTGACTTATTTAGTCTTGGAATCGTCACAAAATATTACAAAATAATGCAAATTATGTAAGAAAATTTGCATTGATATTACTTCAATTTAGACTAACAGTTTGGTGAAGTGAAGCCATAGAAATGCAGTCTACGTGAATATTCTATGAACACGCTATTTGAATACAATATTCAAATATTCTTCATATTTTATTAAATTATTATTCTTTTTTAATTTTTATAAACAATATAAACTATGAGAGTATGTAATTTTGTGCCTATTTTACACGGGAAGTTTTAATGAAGGTTTTGGCTTTATATATTTTATAAATGATTTTTTTTTTTTTTTTTTTTTTTTTTTTTGCATGCCATATTGTGTTATTGTACTACACCAATCCAGTCCCAGTCAGGATATTGTCTTATCAACAGGTAAAGACTTTGCAATTAATGGCAACAGTACACACGGGTCGGCCACGGCCTAAATACACAGTCCGTAATTCACCATGACAGTTTTGAGAAACCGTGGAAACGTCTAAGTACGCTGGTCTGTGCAATCAATCTTGCGATGTGATAATAGCACGAGACCAGAACCTATGTTTAGAACAACTCGTGGTGTATAGAATTTACTTATATCATGTGGTGGAGAGCAGATTTTTATTCTTCAAAACTTTTGCAATTAACAAAAATTATTTTAAGTCACATTATGTAGTAATTGATAATTGATCAAGTTGATAATTGATTGTTATAAGCTTAACAATTTTAAAATTTAGCAAAAGAAAATGACAATTTAAATTTTAAAAATATATAAATAAATATGACCATTTTATATCCAATAACGTATAACATTGTAACTTTGCCTTTTTTTTGTTTTTTTTTTTTTTGTCTCATTAAAAGATAAATTTTATTTATTTTGATGTTAAGAAACAAATTACCATAAACTGCAATAAGTTAATAATAATATTATTTTTTATATATCGTTAAAAAAGTCAGAACTAGTAAAAAAAATATTGATTTCAAATTATTTGCATTATATACGTACAAATTTTAAAATGTTATATTCTTTGCATTTGCACTTTTTCACCCTTCTTTGTTTAATAAATAAGTGCAGCACAAGGAAAAAGAATAAAAAAAATTAAAAATTCAATTAATTTTTATAAGATGCATTTATATAAATGAATTATTTGAAATGAAATTCATTAATAAGAATGTTAATTAAAAATATTAAAGATGAGAGAGAGAGAGAGAGAGAGAGAGAGAGAGAGAGAGAGAGAGAGAGAGAGAGAGAGAGAGAGAGAGAGAGAGAGAGAGAGAGAGAGAGAGAGAGAGAGAGACAGACAGAGAGAGAGAGAGAAATTTCAAATGGTTGTGGAGATTAAGATTATGTGTCAAAAAGTGAAAAGCGTTTTCTCATTATGAAAGATGGTAATATTTTTGCAAGGCAAATTTAGTTTTGTGATTTTAATTAAAATTTGACCGTGCTGAGGTCACAGAGGACTTGAGAATATTTAAATTGTCTGATACGGTTGGTTTGCCATTCAAATGAGAAACATGAGCTCCACGCATTGTTAACTTTGCATTGTTGTGCTCTTATGTACACATTGTTGGAGTTAGTGGCAATATTTCAACACAGCTGTATAGAACAGGAAGTAAGGTTACGCAAAATGTACATACAACACTTTCTATACGTTACAAAGTAAATTAAATTTTGATAAATATTTGGAATTTCAATGTTACAAAAGTGTTTTATATTTATTTATTATTATTTTTATACATTTTTGTGAAAATCAAAGTAAAATTGAAATTTCAAAAACCAAACCATTAAATAAAGTGATTTTTATTAATTTATTTTTTTACTGCTGTACAACAAAGTTATTTACTTGTAGAACATAACATTTTGTTGTTGGACGATATTGGACGTTGTAAGAGCCTAATATTTACTTATAACAATAAGAAAGTTTACAAGAATTAACCCCTATGTTTGAATACGTCATTTAAAAGAGCAAAAGTAGTAGATAAACTTAGCATAGGCAATTACCTGCAAAAATAACGTTTAATTTAATAAAAGTAGAAATAAAATATTTTAATTCTCAATCCTCGTGACGTCATTTATTTACATCCGAATTCCGATCATCCATGTATCGCTCCGGATTGATGTATACTGTACATGTGCCTGCCATTCGAAATATATTGAGTCTCTATTATATTTTTCAACAAAGTAAAGCAGTATATCCTATTTAGTTACTGACTTTTTGAAAAATTATTTTACTGTAGTAAATTTTAACTACGTTTATATCCAGCTCTCAGAAAAGCAAAATTTTTGTCAAAAACGTTTTCTAACTTGTGCGGAACCTCTACCCACTCTAAAATGCTCAAAATTGCTTTAAGAAATGCCTAAATTCAAGGGTGATTTTTGTCCTGTAGTCATATTTTTATCTCAATATGTTCTTCAAATTTCAATTCAATTTGTTTTACAATTTTTATTAAATTATCTTAAGTTCACTGTATAGTATTTCATAATGGGATTGAAGACAAAAAAATCACAAAACATTATGTTATAGAAGCGAAAAAATATATGCTGTACAGTTCAATGTGTCAGTTCCATAGTTTTTTAAAGACATAACTTATTTAACATGACATAACTTGATA
>OX439128.1:52172022-52207022 GCA_949318235.1 Ecdyonurus torrentis | reverse complement strand
TATAATTGATAGTAATTAATAATGCTGTTCGTTCGTAAACCCTGCATATTTTGTGCTATTAAAATGACGATCAACTTTGGCTATTCAAATTTAATGCGCATTTTTGGTGCAAGAAAACAACTAGGGTATTTACGAACACCACTAGTAATTCAGTTTAATAAGAACTTCTTTTTTTTTATTATTATTTTTTTAATTTTATATCTAAAAAAACTATTTTTATTTTATAATTACTAATTTCTCTAATAAGAAATCGAGTAATCAAGTCAATATACATTATCTTTATAGTCGGATATGTATTTTTACAGTTCTATAAATACTAATTTATTCCAATTATTGTAAAAGCTAGAAAAAACATTTCAAATAAATAAGTCAACTAAAAATACTTTAAATGATAAATATAAAAGAAAATCTTTCAGGTATTTTTAACAATCCCGCATGTTCTTTAGTATAGAAGACTTTGAATATGTAACGTACGATAGGGAAAGTCTTTGAAATGAAATTGGTCACATTTGACTTGCTGGACATAAAGAGAGCTTTCTCTGGGTGAGTGGGTGGTGGGTGGGTGAGCAGTCAAGTGAAGAACGTTTTAAATCTCTTCAAATGTATATGTAAGTATATACTTATGTAAGTATGTAAGTATGTATAGTATAAGTATATATTGATCAGAACCAAGGACCAACTGAAGCTCAATCTCTTTATAAGTCAATGAAATAAAGTCAATACTACACTCTAAAATATAATAGTTGAAAAGCTTGTACATATATTTAACTTAAAGAAATAGACCAGAGAAAAACATAAGCATTTATATCACAAAACACTTGATAGGACTTACATAAATAATTTTAGTTTTTCTCAAAACCCAACTGTAGCTCCGTAGCAGTGATCAAAATTTTCAATTTATGCAACCCGCACAACATTTTCAAACTAATTTTTACATGTTTCTGACGTCATAAACATGAATTTTCACGCAAATTGCATACTTTACAGTTTTTCACGCTCTCTCGTGGGGCTATATTAACATACTGGTAAAAATTGTCAAAAGTTCTGAAGATCCCATTGCGTTTATTCATTAGAAAGCACATGTTGTTTTATGTGGTCTATGGCTTTAAAAATGACTTTCTATTGGCTTATGGCTATTCAATGCAATCAGATGGAGATTTCAGTTGACCCAAAACTCACAAAACTAAATACATGTTATTCCCATATATCAACAGAAATTTATTTTTTAGAACAAGGACCGTACAGTTTTACAATACCTTAACAATTGAGTAATTAACGGTTATGACGTCACTAAACGTTGATAATCTAACGATTAAAGCGTCAAAAGCGTTAGAATCATAATGGAATTAACGTTAAACGTGGCCGTTACAATACTACATTTTTTTCAACATGGAAACAATAAATTACGAAATTTATGCTGCATTAATATCATTATAGCATAAAGAACAATATAAATAATTATGCTATCTATCATAACATTTATTCTGTGTATCATAGTAATTGTGCAGTATAGCATAAATTAAAAAAATTGTGCTGAAAATGAGCTAGCATAATTATTATATCTTATTATATATCTTATTATATATCTTATTATATATCTTATATATATATATATATATATATATATATATATATATATATATATATATATATATATATATATATATATATATATATATATATATATATATATATATATATGTTATTTATATCTGTGCATTTGTTTTCAACGCTTATGAAGTCATTTACACTTTTATCGTTAAAATTTCAATGTTTAGTGGCGTCATAATCGATGTTTCCAGTATACTTAAAGCATTTCAAAACTGTGTATACAATACAAGTGTTTCAACGTTTTTATTTTTTTTTTTTATTTTTTTTTTTTTATTTTTTTTTTTTATTTTTTTTTTTTTTTAAGAAATCTATAATTGCACAAATCTGGATTTTTTTATGATACATATTATAGACACCTTTTTAAATGTTTGAAATAAAAAAATAAAATAAAAAATAGGGCAATATTGTTACCAATAACATCCATTATATCGTAACATTTTCTAGAAAATTCTTCATGTGGTTCTTTTAGTCTCTATATTAAAAATGAAAGAATAAACTAGAAAGTAGAATTGTAACTGCATATGTTTTCTTTCTATATTCTTGTGGATTTAGAGAATAACATAATCATAACTTTAAGAAAACTTATAAAAACTTTTGAAAATTTCTTTTGCATGTTTACATAAAAAGGCAGTTTTTTTTTTTTTTTTTTTTTTTCGTTTTTAAATCCAATTTTGTGGTTGTATCATTGCATGTTAAAAGAAACAAAAGTTTGAAGTGGTTCAAATCTGTTTTCTAATTCTTCTCTCTCTCTCTCTCTCTCTCTCTTCTCCCCAAGCAGATTGTTTTCGTTTTTATGTTTGTATTTCTATAATAACGTTTGTCATAAAAGTTAAGTTGAAAAGTTGTATTACGAGACATATGGCGCTGAGGCTACAAAAATAATTGGTCACTTGCAATCAAAATTACGTTTTTTTTTTTTTTAATGTTTTTTAATTTTTTTTTTTTTTTTTTTTTTTTACATTGTGTTTTTGTGCTACAATTTTCATCGAAGCGCCCTCAAGACATTGTCTTATCGACACGTATTACTGTACAATGGAAACACGGACCTGTTTGGTCTAAATACACAGGCCGACATTTACCATGACAGCTTACATAAGCCGTGGCAACATCTAGGCAGGCTGGTCGGTGCAATCACATCGATCATGCACCTTCCGAATGTTGTGCGTCGTCATGGAATGCATGTAAACATGCATGGTGCAACGTTTTATGCTCTCAAACTTGACATACGCACCCAGCAATGGCTGGAACCTGTGCTCGGTAAGGAGTATGTTATTTTTTAAATAATTTTCAGAGCAAAACACATTTTAAAAATTCATTCAATTTTATTTGAAAAATATAATATTTGTATTCCATGATATAAATAACGTAAAAATAATTATTCTAAAAATAAAGTTGCTCTTTTGGCTATTTCCACTCCAAGTCCGTCACCTACTGCCTTAATATAGACTTAAAGATCCATTGAAGTCAAAACAATGAGAGTATCTCTCTTTAATGATAAAACCCATGAGATAAGATCATCGCACACACATCTCACAAACTAAGGGAGAAAACTTACTGTAAAGTAGACTAACTGCTTTACAATTTGTATCGCAGTCTGGTAAATATGACGTCACAAATACCACAAGTTGTCCACTTTACAAGTTTGTCAAACTTCGTAAGGTTTGCGAGGCCACAGAGAGATTGAGAGAAGTGTATATAGTACAATGTATCATTTATCAATTTGTTTCGAATACATACATACATACATATCATGACATCATAATCCCTTTCGGGGTAGGCCAGGACGAATCCTTTCTTGTAAGAGGGCTTACAATGATCTGTGGCTTACCAGACCACAGGCTCTACTCTTAACACCACACTCCTCTGGGTTCCTAATACCAGACCTGTGCAGCTCGGACCACCAAATCTTACGATGGGAGCACACGCCACTATGGACGAGAGGTGCACAAACTGCCTGGCCAACCTACGTATTGCAGCGGAAACGTATTGCCGAACGAGCTAGCCACTATACTACACAAGCAGCTTTGAATACATATTATATTAATTATTATAACTATATATAATATTATAACTAAATCTTTAGTATAGATGTACCCAGCAAAGCAGGTAATTTTGTGGAGTTTTTGTTAGAGCACTAAGCTACCAAGCACTGAGCTTTCGTTACTGGAAAAAGTCCGACTTGTAGTCATTATTTTAGGGTAAAAATTAATTTTCTTGCTCTAGTATTATATATATATATATATATATATAAAACTTTGAAAGCTCTAGAGATTTAAAATAATAATATAAATTATGAAAAATGTCAAGCTTGTTTCTAATTTGTTAAAGAAAAAAGAGAGAGATTGAGAGAGAGAGAGAGAGAGACAGAGAGAGAGAGAGAGAGAAAGTGAGAGAGAGAGATTGAGAAAGTGAAAGAGAAAGAAAGATTGAGAAAGTGATAGTGAGAGAGAGAAAGAGAGAGAGAGAGAGAGAGAGAGAGAGAGAGAGAAAGAAAAAGTTTCTTTATTTGACATAAAAATTGACGTAATCACCGAGGTGAGCTGCGGAGTTGAAGAAATTTGTTTCGTTTTTTTACGTTGTTTTATTTTGACAAGATGTTAGCAAGCAGGCAAGCAGGCAGGCGTAGCATGCAGTGAGGACTGCATCTGCTGTTTGTCTCACGTTCTGTATCATGCAATACTGCACTCTTATCACTACTTGGTTCTACAAACTACACACACATATTGTGCATTTGAACCATCAGCTGAAATATTCTTACACTATTTTATGTGTTGTTTTAAAGTCATAGATCACATAAAACAACATGTGCTTTTTAATGAATAAACACGAAATGGGATCTTCAAAACTGATGACAATTTTTATCAGAATGTTAATGTAGCCCCACGAGAGAGCGTGAAAATATTGTAAAGTATGCAATTTACGTGAAAATTCATGTTTATGACGTCAGAAACACGCAAAAATTAGTATGAAAATGTTGTGCGCGTTGCATAAATCAAATATTCTGAACATTGCTACGGGTTGGGTTTTGAGACAAACTAAAGGTATTTATGTAAATCCCACTAAGTGTTTTGTGATACAAATGATTATGTTTTTCTCTGGTCTATTTCTTTAAGTATTATTTACATATAACGTAACGTACATCGGCAGATAAACAAAGGCAAACAAACGTAAACAAATGGAGCCGTTCATATGTAATTATATAGCAATTTATCCAGTTCTGGCTATGACGTCACTAAGTCCCATGGTAGGTCCAAACTTGACTCCAAACTACGACCACTCTA
Source organism: Ecdyonurus torrentis (assembly GCA_949318235.1). Classification (NCBI taxonomy): domain Eukaryota; kingdom Metazoa; phylum Arthropoda; class Insecta; order Ephemeroptera; family Heptageniidae; genus Ecdyonurus; species Ecdyonurus torrentis. The sequence goes on along the minus strand of OX439128.1, from coordinate 52,202,130 downwards.
AAGTTACACTAACTCTCCTCCACTTACGATAATGACTTACAGTCGAGGTTACTCACGAAACAATTAAGCAAAATGACTTCTTTGATCCCAACATAGCATAGTAATCTTATATGTATAACATTATAGTTTTTTATATTGCTATTAAAGCAATAGAACATATTAAACTACAACTACAAAACTCATGACAATTTTTTACCAGAATGTAAATGTGGCCCCACAAGAGAGCGTGAAAATACTGTAAAAATGTATTGGTTCAGAGATAGGGCTTGTTGCCTTGACGGCACCTTTTGACTATCTTATTTTGCAATAAACATTTTATTTATTTATTTAAATTATGCTATTTGCGTAAATAGTTCTGTTTTAGGCAAAAATTAGCATAAAAATGTTGTGCGGGTTGCATAAATTGAATTTTTCTGATCACTGCTACAGCGCTACAGTTGGGTTTTGAGACAAACTAATGTTTTTTATGTAAGTCCAATCTATAGTGTTGTATGATATAAATGCTTATGTTTTCTTATTCTTGACTATGCCTTTAAATGATTTTTTTTTGTATTGTTGCTGCATATTTTACGACATTTAGAAAAATATCATCATTTGTTCTCTACAATTTATAAAATAAATATTATTCAAAGTAGCGTAAATTCCTTTTTTTTCTTTTTTTTTTTTTTCCTTTTTCCTTTTTTTTTCCCCCAATGTTATTTTTTTTTCTTTATTAGGGGGGATTTTTGAAAGTAACACAAAGCCTTATGCCTTGTTCACAATAATCTTTTTCTTATTCCATCAAGTGTTTTTATGATGTAAATGCAAATGTTATCTTCTTGTCTATGCCTTTAATTGCTTTAAGTGTTGGCCATAACATTTCTATATACTTACACGAGTCTTAAAATATATTTCAAGTAAATTATTTGTGACATTTATCTTAAAGTATGTGCGGACCCATTAGTCCAATTAATTTTCTAGTTAATTAGTAAATACAATTTTGTTATAGGAGGAGAAAACTCTTGATTTTTGGTTTATTTTTGAAAAAGCAATTAGACTTGAAGGAATTGAGTTAAAATGTTAAATACTTTGAAAGAAGCAAAAATTAATTTCAAACTGTGAACATCTCTCCAGAGATCGCATGTTTGAAAAGCTTTGCAACATAAGGAATGTACAGAAATATCACCGCAAGTGAAAGAAATATTCTTGTGTCATCATATTATGCAACATAATTGTACACTCATAAAACAAATGTTTACTTTTAATACACAAAGGACCTACACTGAAAGAAGAGACGTCTATTGACAAGATACTTTTTAATGTCCTACACTGAAAGAATAAATTACGTAATTTATATATTTATAAATATGTAATTTATATATTTATGCACATAAATTATGCTGTATTGAACAAATTGTGCTAAAAAGGAGTTGGCATAATTATTACGTAGTTATTTTAATGTCCTATACACGGAGAAAAATAAATATTTTATGATTATGCTGGCTCATTTTCAGCATAATTTGTTAATATGACGTAACTTATGCTATAGGGTGTATGCATTCATGTTAAAGTTGACACCATGTACGAACAGTCAATAACATGGGTGGCATAGGAAAATAACTCATTTAATCTCTAATGTCAAATTTTGGATCATTTTATATAGGGTCTATGCATTCATGTTAAAGTTGATGCCATGTTGGATAACTCAATAACATGGGTGGCATAGGAAAATAACTCATTTTTCCAGTTTAAAAACACTATGCAATAGTTTTGAGAGCATTGATGCTGTAAATATGTTGAATTAGTATCTCAAGTATGTGAGAAAAATAACAAAAAATTAACCGATTTCCCAAAGAAAATCGGCTTAAATGAAGTTAGTCCTATGCTGAGCAATGTTATTCACTACTCCAGTATGGCCTCCAAGCGCAATAAATATGACGTCATCCGCATGTACTCTATATGCATTATGTTTTGATAATATAAGCATTAATGTAAAGTTATAAATACTAATTTACATTTTAATCTTTTTAAAGCATTATCTTCCTTGATATTAAATTTATGATCACCACTAGTGTACATAGAAATATTAAATTTATAATCACCGCCAGTGTACCTAGGAATATTAAGTTTATAATCACCGCCAGTGTACACACACATTTTCTCTCTCGGTGTAATCGTTCAATATTGATAATTTAATTGATCTGCTACATATTTTAGATTAAAAAGTTAACTTAGTTTTTGACAAAAATGTTGCTCTATATCTATACCTATACAGTTTGTTGATACAGGACGATATAGCTAAAGCTGAAATATATTTGTGTTCTTTACTTTACACCACTCATATATAGCTTCAACCAATCATATCACAGATCACACGGAAATCGTTTTAAAAAACTTCTTCAAACTTTACTGGTAAATAATATAGTCCTGCTTTTAGCTGACTTTAGCAAATATCAACTTTTGAACATTAAATAATCATTTATTTTTAAAATTAAATTGATAAAATCTGTCTTTAAAATAGCTTTACAATTTTTTTAAAACCTTATTCTTATTTAAACACGTATAAAAATTAACTTGCGTAATGCTATCATGGTAACTTAAGTGATATTTATTTACACAAAATATCACGTTTTAAGTTAATAAAATAGCTATTTAATTATAAAAACTGTTAATTGGTTATTTTAATATGATTATATAAAAGGGCCCACGAAGAGAATTACCCGAGTTGCAGCAAATTCTAGGACTCTAGCGGCAAAAGGCCTCATCTCCAGTGATCAGCAATTTGACAAAGGCCCTATCTCCATTGATTATGCCATAAAGTTTGAATTATAGATAAGGCTTTGAATGAAATGCTAATCACTGGAGATGAGACCTTTTGCCGCGACCACAGGACGATATATAGTTTTGAGAGCTGTTAGTATGGGCTTAATTAAGTTTTCAATTTTATGAGAAAAATAATAAAAATAACAAAAATTACCACATTGAAAAGGTTTAACTTTCCCTTTTACTAAAATTTCTGTGTAAAATAGGCGTTAAAATTACACTCTCATAATAACCACATTTCCCAAAGAAAATAGAGAAAAATGTCATTTTTCCAATGCTAAGCAATGTTATTAATTGCTGGTTGCGCATTTCTGCATTTTTCTGTCATGCCCATACGCTATTCTGCAATTAAAAAATAATTACGTAATTTACTCTACATTGAACACTTGCTATATTGTAGAGCACAAATGTTGCCATATTTTGTAATAACATCAGTAATTATGCTGAGCATATTAATTATTATGTTATGTAGTATAATAACTATACAGATCATTCATTATGTTGTTATGCATAGTTGTAGCTGCACTGAGCTAGCATAATTTTTACGAATAATTATATAATACAGCATAATTATTAGAAAAATACAATTCTAGCTTTAGTAAATTCGTTAGCCAATGCAAGTACATAGTTTCCGTACATAACTTGCACGTAACATACAAAAATACACCAGTTGTGTAAAGAAATGTACATATTATGAAGAAAATATAACTTTGCAGTGTCAATGACATATTGAAAGAACAAGAAAACATGGAATGCAAATTAAAGTTCTGTGTCAATTATTTCAACGTCAAACAATATTTACATCTTTCTTTCCCCTACTGCTGTTGGTGGTCTGAATATGTTATGACAAGTATCGACATATTGACATATTTCAACTGTTATCTTTGTTTGTATTAGAGTCGAGTATGTCTTGGAGCCATTGCAGTCACTGACGTGGAACATACACAGAGATTGAACTGCATTTCTCTGTCTGTCTGTCTGTCTGTCTGTCTGTCTGTCTGTCTGTCTGTCTGTCTGTCTGTCTGTCTGTCTGTCTGTCTGTCTGTCTGTCTGCCTGTCCCCCCCCCCCTCTCTCTCTCTCTCTCTGTTTCACTTTTCACTTCACTTCTGCAGTATCACTTGAACCATTATTTACTTAATTATTATACATATCAGCGTAGCTATTGCATGTTAACATACAACGCTAATATTTAGCAAATAACATTACCATAGGGTTCCTCTATAAAATATCAACTGCGTTTGTTGACGGTAAAAAAATTTACTTTTTATTGCAATATATGATAGTATTATTATGCTTGAATTTGAATCGCATAAATTATAATTATTTTGTTATATAACTTGGTTGCTAATTAAAATATAACATAAATTAAACTGTTATGAATTCTAAAATTAACTAGCACAATTATTTATTACGTATCTATTGCATGCACAGAAGGTAGAGGAAAATGTATTATAAATATTTCCGAGGAGCCAATCTATATTTCGACTGCACTATCGACTTTGACAGTAAATATTTCCCCCTTATAATTTAGTTTACAAGCAAGGAATGCCAGACACTCAATTTATTTTTGACTTTGTTGAATTCCCCAGGGAAATAAAATGTCAAGTATCGATAGAGAGCCAAGACGGTGAAGAGTGCTCCCTGTGCGAATGTCATGTGGAGCTGAGTTGAGTAAGTGCCCAGTTATTATACTGCTACTGGACATTGAGAGACAGGCAGACAGACAGACAGACAGACAGACAGACAGACAGACAGACAGACAGACAGACAGACAGACAGACAGACAGACAGACAGACAGACAGACAGACAGACAGACATACAGACGGACAGACAGACAGACAGACAGACAGACAGACAGACAGACAGACAGACAGACGGACGGACGGACGGACGGACGGACGGACGGACGGACGGACGGACGGACGGACGGACGGACGGACGGACGGACGGACGGACGGACGGACGGACGGACGGACGGACGGACGGACGGACAACCATTTTTCAAAATTAATAATAATTATATAGTATAGAAAATACTTCCAAAGAAACTGAATATAACAAACAGCATAAATCCAACAATATATGATTGAATACAAACGAACGAGATGAGGTGAACCTCTGACTTGACGTGGACCACTACCACCTTGCACTGCCAGCACTGACTGACTGCATGGCCTCGTGCAGACATCAACACTAAACATCTCTCCTACAGTTTTACCTGTGACACACTGACATACGTACCGACATTAACGTGCGGAGAACACATTCATATTTTTCAAAATTCATACATTTTCATATCCTATTAAAACAAAGTTGCGTGTTTTCTTAAATGCCGTCTTCACATTGACCTTTTTCTAATTGGGAATGTTAAGTGAGCTCCATAAGAATGCATGTTATTTTGATTAAATAACTAACAATTCCAATTACAAAAAGCTCAATGTGAACACAGTATTAGCATTTCCATATAAATATGATCGCTCTCTCAGTGTAGCATAGACATCAGAGATTTGATTTCTCAGTGTATCAATCAATTGACTCCGTGAACATTTCATAGTTTTTGCAATTACACTCCACGGCTGTACAGTATGCCAACGTTATGATGTGCTATATCTAAAACTGTGTGTCAATAAATATGAATGATTGAAATTGCGAAACAACAAGGACATGAATATTGCTTTCAGTACGCAAGAACGTGCTCAACAATGTATTGCACAACAATGAGATGCAAATCATTTAATTATAAATGTTATTTATCTCAAGGAAATCATCTTTACAAAAAATATCATTACTTTCAAGTAAACAAAAACGTATTATAACTATATATAACGTCGTTTTTTATTATATAGAAATAAAATTAATTTAAAAGATAATAAGAATATCAGGTTACCATGAGGAGCACTTGTGATTTTTTTTAATATAATATATATCCTTGCTAGTATTTGATGTTCTCTCTCTCTCTCTCTCTCTCTCTCTCTCTCTCTCTCTCTCTCTCTCTCTCTCTCTCTCTCTCTCTCTACTCCGCGCCACTCGCTAACTTAACACCGTAATTGCATTCCAAACGTGCTTGACCAACTTGAGAGTGTGTGTCTATGAGAGAGAGAGAGAGAGAGAGGTTGTTCTGCTTTAATGACAACTTGCGATCAGGTATCGACATCTCAAAATCAAATTTACACTACAATGGGATTTGACACGCAGTCAAATATATTGCTTTTGTACTACAAGGAAATTTGATCTCTTAATAAATTTGGTATTCTGGTAGGGAGGGAGGGAGGGGAATATTTAATTATAATAATAAATTGTTTTTATTAGGAGGCCAAAAAGGGTATTCAGTTGAATAACAGCATAAAATCGTATTATTTTTTTTACAATAATTGTGATTTTTCTTTTTATGAAGTAAAATATCATTTTTACTTTTTGATACGACTATAAACTATCTAAAAATTTATATAATGTTTACCACGTGTCACTAGAAGACAGTACTGATGCGCTGGTATAGTTTAATCTCTAATATTAAATTTTGTAATGTTTAGGTAATGTCTGTATATGATAATAATAATAAATGGGTTTTTTTAGAGGCCAAAAAAGGTACCAACCCACTTACATGGACCTCTGACTTTCTTTAAACAATATATACTTGTCAGCGTATTTCTTCATTGTATTTTAATATAAACAATTAACATGATCATTACATAAACATAAAAAAAGGAATCATATTAAATAAAGACTTGTAATTTCAATATACAATATAATATTTGAGAGAAACAAGTGTGATTTTATTTATATTAATAAATATGAGATACGTATGTATAAGCCTGAATGTTTAGAGACACTTTGTGATAGTCCTCTATACAGAGAGAATGTCACTGTTGATGAGCCAGCCTGCTCTCGTGATCCCCGAGATCGTACTTGTCCTCCGTGCCTTGCCAATTGAACTTGCTTGTCAAGAGGCTGCTTACTTATTATACATAGCAAGCACAAGCGCAATTTTCAAGTGTAGCTATCAGGAAAAGTCTTGGTCTCACGTCAAAGTGGTCTCTTGTACATTATAAATATCATGTACATTTAGCCTGCAATCTATACGACACTACATTTAGCCTGTAATCTATAGCACAGTACGTGACTTATATTTTAGAGCGGACATCTTGATGGTTATAAATACATAAGATACACCTGGAGAAAGCGCATTGTTTACTGATAAGATATTGCAATACTTGCAAAAGTAGGTTTAGTTAGAAAATAAGCAAAATGAACAGCTCAGTAATATTAAACAAAGTTCTAGCAGACGACTTTGTCTTCCTGTTTTGATTTAGCATGCTTTCTTATGGGAAATTAAAGCAGCTATTACTTGAGTTAGAATTATTTCTTGGAGCTGAATGTAAAGCTACTATTTACTACTTAAACACTATTTTAATTTGTTATTGCTCTCACTCTCTCTCTCTCTCTCTCTCTCTCTCTCTCTCTCTCTCTCTCTCTCTCTCTCTCTCTCTCTCTCTCTCTCTCTCTCTCTCTCTCTCTCTCTTAACCTTTGACGTCGTTTAAGGTCAAACGGATTGCAATACCTGTTGTAGCTTATTACTATGTCAACAATCTGGTTTTAGTTTTATAGTATTTTATCTATTTTACTTTTCACTCTACACGGACAAATATAAATACGTAATAATCATGCTAGCTCGTTTTCAGCACAATTTGTTCAATACAACATAATTTATGCTATACTGACAATGAGTAATACAATGTTACATAGCATAAATATTTATGGTGTTTTATTTTAGCACTATTTATGCTATAAATGCAGCATACATTACGTAATTTATTATTACCGTGTACCCGGGTTCAAAGTTGAGGCCGCGATTTTTTTTTTTTTTTTTTTTTTTTTTTGTGGGGAAAAACTGTATTACACGGAATTCTGAACAGTTCTTATCATTATCTAACATTGAAGAAGCTATCTTGTAACCCCTGAACTTCCTCTTTAAAAGATGGTTTTGTATATAAGACGCAGGTTCATCACTCTACCTTATATGACGTCACGTTTGGTTATCTACACAATATCTCTAATGGAGCCTTCATTGGTTGGTACTCACCTAGAACATAAGAAAATCACACATGAATTACAAGGTAAATAATTAACATATTCTGCAACCTGTTCTTTAAATACATAAACCACCCCTCATGTAATGAAATACAAACTTACGCTTTTATATCGTCAATTTTCCAATACAATTTCCAATTTTCTAATACAATTTCAATACAATACTTAAAGGCATAGACCAGAAGAAAATATAAGCAATGATATCACAAAACACTTGATGGGACTTACATAAAAAATAATAGTTTACCTCAAAACCTGAAGAAACCATGTTGTAAACCTTGAACTTCCTCTTTAATAATAATAATAAAAAATTTATGTAGCAAATCATAACAATACAATCATTGCACATAGTCAAAGAAGGTTGCTCCACAGGAGATCAAAATGTCAAAGAACATACAAAATTTGATATCCAAATATACGAAGTAAAAGAGTATGATAGACATAAAAAAAAAAAATAATAATAAAAATAAATAAATAAGTATTATATAAAATTGGATTATATATAACATAATATGATGAAAATGAGAAACGTGGAAATAAGGTTGCTATCGTGCCTTATAGAAATGTGCTGGACGAAGCGCAATGTATTTACTACCACATGTGGAAGCTACTCGCTCATACACTCTAAAAATATGTGCATTACTTCTGTTACTAATAATAACTTATTTAAGATAATCACTTTTGAGTTATTATGAGTAGCTAAAATAATGCATTTAAGCAAGTTATTAACAAAGCTATGCACGATGCATGTTTACATGCATTCCATGACGACGCACAGTATTCGGGAGGTGCATGATTGATGTGATTGCACCGATCAGCCTGCCTAGATGTCTACGGTTTCTCTAGGCTGTCATGGCGAATGCCGGGCTGTGTACTTAGGCCGTGACCGGCCCGTGTGTGCTTTTCCATTAATTGGAAAGTCCTTACCTGTCGATAAGACAATGTCTTGACTGCGACTGGGATTGGTGTATAGCACGATAACACAATATGGCAAGCAAAAAAAAAAAAAAAAAAACTTTAAAATAGCTTTAAAAAACTAAAATAGCTTATAACAACTTAAATTAGCTATTGTTAATAATTTGCTAAAATGCATTATTTTAGCTACTCATAATAACTCAAAAGTGATTCGCTTAAATAAAATATTATTCGTAACTAAAGTAATGCACCAATTTTTAGAGTGAATGGACGTTAAGGAGGTCAATGTTGTTATTATGATGATGATGACTTGAGCTAGTTAACCTCTAGTATGCTAAAGAGAGCAGTTCTCATTGTTATCGATTACTAATGTAATTTTATTGCTATGACTTTTCTTATAATTTTATTGACTTTTTATTACTTTGATTTCCTTACATTTTGTATTATCTACAGTAGAGAAGCGATCCAATACTTTGACTACATATACACGGAAAAAATAAATTTTGTAATTTATGCTGTATTTATTTCGTTATAGCATAAGTGATGCTAAATTAAAATAACACAAATAGTGATGATGAATGGAAAGAGAAATTACGTAATTCATGCTGCATGCAATTATAACATTAATAATGCTAAATTGAAACAATATAAATAATTATGTTGTATAACATAATATTTATGCTATATAACATAATTTGTATTCAACGTAGCATAAATTATGCCGTATTGAACAAATTATGCTGAAAATGGGCTAGCATAATTATTACGTATTTATTTTTGTCCGTGTGTAAAACATAATATTTATGCCATGAAATATATTTATTTTGCAGTATAGTATAAATTATGTTGTATTGAACAAAGTATGCTGAAAATGGGCTAGCATAATTATTACATAGTTATTTTTGTCCGTTAAATATAGGATATTTATAACAACTGCTAATGCACACGAACAAAAATAAATACGTAATAATTATGCTAGCTCATATTCAGCATAATTTGTTTAATACAGCATAATTTATCCTATACTGCATAATAACATTAATAACTCAGTTACATAGCATAAATATCATAAATATTATGTTGTACAGCATAAATATTTATATTATTCTAATTTAGCATCATTTATGTTATAATGACATAAATACAGCATAAGTTACGTAATTTATTCTTTCCGTTCATGAAGAAAACAATATGTATTTATATACTATGAGAGACCACATCTTCCCTCTCCATGTAAAAATGTAACGATAGTAGAGACAATTAGTTTTGATGTGACGAGTTAGTTTTGAGAAGACTGATATTTTACTATAATCAAAATACAAGACATGTTTGCTTACTGCGCTAGCTCTATTACATAGTCACCTGCAACTCAATGTTATCGTTATATGCATAAAATATCTTGGTTTGTTCTGCAAAGATAATATGAGGCTACAATGATAGGCTACTCACAAAAATAGACACGTTCATTGGTTAATCTTGTTTTTAGAGTCGATAAAAATAAATTGCTGTTGAGTTTTTTTTTTTTTTTTTTTTTTTTTTTTTTTTTTTTTTTGAAATTTAGTTTATTCTCACACCTGAAAAGTTCTAAACGAAGAAATTACAATAATCAACCATACATATAAACGTCTTAAGGGCTGTAAGCTGCAACCTCTAGTTAAACCTTAGTTATCTTTTTTTAATTGTTGCAACAATCAAAATAACAACTTAACTACGGTTTAACTAGTTAGTTAGCGTCACAGCTTACGGGGGTTAGTAACGTCATGATCAGGTGTTTTTAACAAAGTAAAAATATTGAAGTTGGCGTAATATTTGTGTGTAGTTTACAGAACTCATTCTTTTGTATAACAAATACTTGAAAAGAAAAAAAAAACGAACGAATCAAAAAGTAAAAACAAAATAAGATATTCAGCATAATTACTTATGTTATTACAAAATATCAACATTTGTGCTCGACATTATAGCAAGTGTTCAATGTAGCAACATAATGTATGCTATATTGTACAGTGATTATACTACATAACATAATAGTTAACATGTTCAGCATAATTACTTATGTTATTACAAAATAACAACATTTGTGCTCTACAATATAGCAAGTGTTCAATGTAGCAACATAATGTATGCTATATTGTACAGTGATTATACTACATAACATAATAGTTAACATGTTCAGCATAATTACTTATGTTATTACAAAATAACAACATTTGTGCTCTACAATATAGCAAGTGTTCAATGTAGCAACATAATGTATGCTATATTGTACAGTGATTATACTACATAACATAATAGTTAACATGTTCAGCATAATTACTTATGTTATTACAAAATAACAACATTTGTGCTCTACAATATAGCAAGTGTTCAATGTAGAATAAATTACATAATTGTTTGTTACGTGTGGAAGAGTGAATAATACAATTTATTTTAAATCTCTCTCTCTCTCTCTCTCTCTCTCTCTCTCTCTCTCTCTCTCTCTCTCTCTCTCTCTCTCTCTCTCTCTCTCTCTCTCTCCCTTCTCAATTTAATTTATTTTCTATTACCTCTCCAATTTCTTCATGTATATTAAAATGCCAAAGGATATTAAACAAACCATTATTTTTCCCTCTAACATTAAAGTTTATAATTTTAATATAAGATAAAAATGTTATAAGGCTAATAATTATAGGCTGTTAAGTTGCTTCAGGTGTTTCTTTCTCTTTACAAGTTTTATCATAAGAATCAACAACAAAGAGAAGCAAATCTTCATACAACGTTTTCTTAGCATCACATGAACAAGAGAATAGAAATTTAGAGTTGACAATCGATAAATATTGATATATCTTATTTAAACATCATTTTGCCTAAAACAAAGAAATAATGTAGCTTGTCATATATGACTCAGTATACTCAGACTTGTATTTAATATATTTGTTACAGATATGATTCACCCGAGTGAAACGAAAAAACTAATAAATGATTGCTAAAGTGTTGATAAACGTCTGATTTACGACAAAAACCGTGCTTTTTGCTGAAAATATGCTGATAATGTGCTGACAGAAGCTGATAGACTTTTTGATTTTTGTAATAATAACATTATAAACGTCTGATAAATGTATGATTGAGCTAAGAAGACTGATAAAAGTTTGATAAAAGATGGATAATTGTCGCATATCAGCCTTTTATCAGAACTTTATAAATCATTTATCAGTAATTATCAGCCTTTTATTGGAATTGAAAATCGTCTGTTAGAACTTTCTTAGTATTGTTGGGCATTTGTGTTTGTTTGTTTTTTCTATCTAAACTTTTGCAAGTTTGGTATTATGTGTTTAATTCCTAATTTAATTTGTAAGCTAAAGAAGGGGGCAGACGACGTATATACTTTTATATACGCCCTCAAAAACGTTACAATTTTGTGTTAATATAACATAGCTACGTATATAATTTTTTTTTAAAACTGTAAATTGGGTATTTTTATTAACTTAAGCGACAAGTTTTTTAGTGTTGTGTTATTTTAGCGTCAAATCAAGCAGCGAGTGAAAGCCCAGTGTCTTATAGAAGGTAAGACCAAAATAAAAATTTTATCTTATATATATATATATATATATATATATATTTCATACATCAAACTATAATGCATATAAGGTAGCTTAAATTATACAAGAATCCCATGCAAGAGATTAAATATTTAAAATGTTTACTCACTATCAATAATGCATTGGTACTGTATATCTACTATTAAAATCTAGTAGAGAGTATACTCTAATGTTTACAAAGAACCCATGTATATTTTGTATACTCATCATACTTACATCGACACTATAGCCTCTACACGATTATTAATATAGTGAAAGATTTAAGTTCCAAACTAGTATCTAGTTGTAAATGTACTTTTTTATTATACTTATTTATTTTATTTTTTTATGTGTATCATACTCTTTTACTTCGTATATTTGCATATCAAATGTTGTATGGGCTTTGCCGTTTTTGATCTCCTGTGGAGCAACCTCCTTTGACTATGTGCAATGTTTGTATTGTAATAATTTGCTACATAAAATTTTTATTATTATTATTATAAAATACACTCGTGCACAATCAAAGTATTTTCTACACGTAAAACATAGATTTAAGAAATTTTTCAGTTACATAACTCTTCATTACAAACCAATAACTTGGGTTGAAAAAAGTTTAAAGAGTAACTTATTAGTATAAACGTTATTTCTTCAGCGGTAAATAGTTAGCTTACAAAAAGTTATGTATGTAACAAATTTATTATGAAAAAAAAAGTCTAGATAGTAAATATTTAGTTACTTTTTTCCGTGTAGCTTCTGCAAGATTGAATATTTAGTGACAATACACTCGTGCACAATCAAAGTCTTTCCTACAGATCTTCTCTAAACCCTTGTATGTTGTCAGTAGATATCTGTTTTCTGAGTTTATATTTATATGAAGTATACTTCTCAATTTTAATTTACATACCTGTTTTACAAAAAGTTAAATTTGAAAAGCAAGGGTGTGAAATTACAAACAAAAATTATGTTCAAATCAAGTATCTTTTGTGAATAAAGAATGAAACAACTTCAAAATTACAAAGTGTTTTCTTTCAGTACATTTTACATTACAAGTATAATTTAATACAATTAAAACATTATTTAATTATGTGAAACTTTTATATATTATAATCAATGTTATTTGTTTTCAAGTTTTAATAACTTATATAATGAATAAAAGTTTTTTTTTACGGAATAAAAGTTATTTTAATAATTATGTCACTTTTTTTATAACATAAAGTTTAATTTTACCTTAGATTTGTGTTCACTTATTATAGTGTACGATATATTATATATATATATATATATTATAATGAACATCTTTCATAATTGCAAACTTTATCATAGATAGATAATATTAAAAAAATGAATTTAATTTTTTATTCAGAACAACAAAGTTTTATATTTATGTTAAAACAACATTTAACGATGAAAGCTAGTTACTGAACTGCTGTAAAACTTAAAAGTTTTATATTTTTTTTATTTTATTATTTTTTTTTATTTTTTCATCGTGATTTATTTGTGACAATTGCACAAAATTCAAAATTTTGCCTTTGTTTCAACAAAAAAAAATATAATAACGTATTGTTAAAATTTGAAAACCGTGACGCTTCATGTTACTTTCAAAAATCCCCCCTCTCCTCCAAATGCAGAAAAAAAAAGAAGAGATAATAAGTTCATGAAGCCTGTTCTTTGCTCCTAAAAAGACGATCAGCTTTGGTTTATCAAATGGAATGCGCATTTTCTGGTGCAAGAGAACAGGGTTTACGAACAACAATAATATTATTGAAAAAATAAAATACGTAATTTACGCTACATTAAATAATATTTTGATATATTGTAGAGCACAAAATGCTAATATTTTTCTTAATGCCGTAAAATATACAGCAAAAATAAACAAAACAAAAATATCTTCAAGGGAAAATCAAGAACAAGAAAACAATATCATTTATATCACAAAGCACTTAAAGGGACTTACATTAATAACATTACTTTGTCTTAATAGCTCCATAGCTCCGTAGCTCCGTAGCAGTAATCACAAAATTTAGATATTTGCGATTCGCTCAACAATATCATACTCATGTTTGCCTGTTTCTGACGTCAAAAACAGAAATATTCACGTAAATTGCATACTTTACAGTATTTTCACGCTTTCTCTTGGTGGGATCACATTTACATTCTGGCACAAATTGTCATCAGTTTTGGAGATTACATTTTGTGTTAATACTCGTACATTAAAAAGCACATCATGTTGTTCCATGTTGGTCTATGACTTTAAAATATCTATAAAAGTAGATTATCTGCTGAAACTTTTTCTCTTATGGAAGAAGACTGACAAGGAATTCAATATTTTATTACGCAATCTTGAATATTGATCGAGCATGAATGTACAAAATAAAGAGAAAGACTTAAGACAAAAGTGTATTGTAGAGTAGAGGAGAGTGAAGTACTTGAAGGAGGATTCTTTAAATATACGACTCCTCTTAATTGTAAAAGTTGACAAAAGATTTGAAAACAATAAAAAAAAGGAATAAAATAAATGTGTAAAAATTCTGTCACATTTCAAACTATTCAATGTAATTACAAATACTATTTTTAGCAAATAAATACTTCTGCTCTGTGAAAATATATTACGAAATTTATGCTATATTTTTAGAATAAAATGTTGCTATTTTGGAATTGCATAAATATTTATGCTATATAACATTGTTCTTTGTAAAATATAGTTATTATAATATGTATATACTATAGCATAAATTACGTTTCAATGAGACTATATAGGGTGTGTACGCATGACGTCATTCTGAATGCTTTTCGATGAGTAACATTGCTCAGCATAGGAAAAACGTAGTTTTTGGTCATTTTCTTTGGAAAATTAGCTATTTTTTGGGTTATATATTATTATTTTTCTTGCATACTTGTCAAACTAATGCAACCTGTCAACAACATCAATGCTCTCACAAATATTGCAAATAAGTATTTTTAAACTGACAAAGTGAGTCATTTTCTTATACCGGCCCATGTTATTTAGCGCTCACTTAGGGCGTTGACTTTAATATGAATGAAACCATCCTATAGAAAATATAGATACTACTTATACTATACTATATAGATACTGATGTTTCTATGTTTGATGATAATTGTATAGGGTGGTTTCATTCATGTTAAAGTCAACGCCATAATTGAGTACTAAATAACATAGGCCGGTATGGAAAAATAACTCATTTTGCCAGTTTAAATATACTTTGCAATATTTTTGAGAGCATTGATGTTGTTAACAGGTTGGATTAGTTAATAAAAAATATATGATTAAATATTATTTATATATAAGTAAACATAATTATATAATATATCGCTGACCGCGCGTCTAAATGCGGAAAAAGCAGTTTTCATGAACCGCGCGAGTGGTGAAATTATACACCTTTCACGGCCGTCGCGAGAGGCGAATGTCACGTGCTGTGAGCATATATACTCGACTCAAAAAACCTGAGTTACCAGCCATTCGACCTTTTACGGTATCGCCCAGCCGCCCCCCTTCTCCTCAAATGTGACAATGGGCGATACTTTAGGCATGCCCAATTTAAATCGACTCGACTGAGGTTTTTTGAGTCGAGTATAGCTTATTCGCCACTTTTCGGCCGTGAAAGGTGTATATTCACAACTAGCGTGGTTCATGACAATTGCTTTTTCGCCATTTACACGCGTGGCCAGCGATATATAATTAATTAAACAAATAATAAATATCCGTAATAATAATAAATTGACATAGAATTCTTTGAATTACATCAATTTTAAAACACATTAAATGAATGAGTTCGAGTTACAATTACATTTTCTATATAAAACCTATGTAACTCAAAAGATGATAAAGTTTCAAGGTTTAGAAAGGTTAAAGTTTACTAAATAAACTATGATAAAATAAAATTAGATGTTCCTAAACTTGGCCTTAAAACATTTTCTCTCATGCATGAAGCTGTCTGCCCACTTTTTGTTTTCTAACAGACGATACTTATTTTGTCCAAATATTTTGAAGTATAAAACCATGTTGTAGTTTTAACTATATTGTATTATCTAAGTTAGATTTAAAATATTTAGCCTCGATCCTTTAAGTGTTGTTTTGTAAACTGTATCCTACACTACTAAAACAAAGTGCTACAGCCAGTCTAATACACTCATATAACAGATGTGTATACACAACGCAGAGATACTTTACGAAATACTTTGATTGTGTACGAGTGTATTGTCACTAAATGTTCAATCTTGTAGAGGCTATAGGGTCGATGTAAGTATGATGAATAACCAGTAACATGCATGGGTACTGTACTTAAAGGCATAGACCACATAAAACAATATGTGCTTTTTAATGAATAAACACGAAATGTGATCTTCAAAACTGATGATAATTTTTACCAGAATGTTAATGTAGCCCCACGAGAGAGCATGAAAAAACTGTAAAGTATGTAATTTGCGTAAAATTTCATGTTTATGACGTCAGAAACATGCAAAAATTAGTATGAAAATGTTGTGCAGGTTGCATAAATCGAATTTTCTAATCACTGCTACGGGGCTACAGTTGGGTTTTGAGACAAACTAAAGTTAATTATGTAAGTCCCATCAAGTGTTTTGTGATATAAATGCTTATGTTTTTCTCTGGTCTATTCCTTTAAGTATTATTTATTTTCCGTACAGTACCCATTTACTGTATTATTGGTAGTGAGTAAACATTTGAAATGTTCAAATTCTAATATTGAATTTTATATAATTTACTGTATCTACTCTTTATTCATTTTTTTTCCCCGTTGTGAATATATATTTATTTTCTGCGTGTATTTAGACAATTTATATACGGGTATAGAGTTGGACTTACGAATACTTTGAAGCTTTCAAATGTGACATTGTTGCAAAGTAAGTTGGAACTGCAATTCTCTCTCCCTACCGTTCTAAAACTGTTTTGTTTAACTTAGTGGAAATGTAATTAAAGAACAACTTGATTAGATCAAAAGGAGGAACTGAGTTGATAAGAAAGATGATATATACAAATATCTGGATGTTGTTCTATTTAACCCAACACGAGGGTTGTTGCTACGTATTTTATGACTTCCATAATATCACATCAGTTTGATGGTAGTAAATTTTTATGTGCAATACTTAAAGCTTTATTTTGATGTAAACCAAAACATTGTGACGTCATAAAAATGACGTCACACACAAAAACTTCAGTTGCAAGACTTTTTTTTTTTTTTTTTTTTTACTCACAAATACACTCATGAAAATTCTTCATGTTTTAAGTCACGTGACCTGTGATACTTGAGTCACGTGATTCAGTGGTTAACTTTAAGTAATACACTCTAAAAACTGGTGCATTATTTTAGTTGCAAATCCTAACTTATTTAAGATAATCACTTTTAAGTTTTTATGAGTAGCTAAAATAATGCATTTTAGCAAGTTATTATAAATATAACTAATTTAACTTAAAATATCTTTAAAATAACTTAAAACAACTTAAATTAGCTATTTTTAATAACTTGCTAAAATGCATTATTTTAACGACTCATAATAACTTAAAAGGGATTATATTAAATAAGTTAGTATGCGTAACTAAAGTAATGCACTAATATTTAGAGTGTATATTAATTTTAATATTATGATAGTATTTATAAAAGAGTGAGAATGCACATATATATATTATGTATTTTATTGTAATACAAGAGAAGTTAGTTTCTAATTCGCACTTGAAATTGTAGTTTTATTTTTAATTCTACAAATTGAAAATCAATTTCAATTTGTAGAATTAGTATTTCAATTGGAACCTAAATTTAGATTTGAATTCAAAACGAGCTGTTATGACCAAGTGGTGAAGGCAGCTGACTCGTAACTCTGTACTCTTCACCGAGTATATTTTTGATTATATCTACCTATCTATTTATCTATATCTATTTTCGATCCAATAATGCAAAATAATTATGCTAACCCATTTTCAGCAATATTTGTTCGTTACAGGATTATTTATGCTATACTACATAATAACTATGTTATGTAGCAAAATTATTATGTTGTACCGCATGATTTTTTTTTAATTACTTAAATTAATTAAAATTGTGAGAAAGTAAATCTAATACGTTGTGTGAACTAGCCTTTAGTTAATATTTTATATTTTGCGTGTTCTTATTATAGGGGAAAGTTTACAAAATAACTAGATTGATTTTTTAAAATATAAAAAGAATGAGAATAAACTATGAAAGTATAAGTTTTATTTCCCATAGTCATGAAATGTTTTGCGTAATAGTATGAACACAGCTTTCATAAATAAGCTTGTATTATGAATAATAATTCTGCGTTTTAAAGCACTTAAAGCCATAGAACACATTGAACAAAAAAGTTGTGTAATATCCTAACAATCCTGAAAATCAACGTTGCTTTGGCCGAAGTCATTGATTTCTAATTTATTTTACATTCACAAAATAATTCGAGCGGGCACTGACGTCACAGCTTGCCTGGTCCACGCGCGAGTAAAACAAGCAAGCTGTGACGTCAGTGCCCGCTCGTGCCATTTTGTGAATGGAAAATAAATTAGAAATCTATGACTCCAGCCAAATCAACGTTGACTATCACATTTGTTAGGATATTATACCATTTTTTTGTTCAAGGTGTTCTACGCCTTTGAAATTTTCATTGTACACAGTATTGCACTGTTGAAAGTATTGTAGAAATAACGGTTATGACGTCATTGAACGTTGATAAACGATAAAAACGTAAATGACGTTACAAGCGTTAGAATCACAACGGCATTATATATATGGCATATATGCCAAACTTGGCCGTTGCAAACTTGACCGTTGCCGTAGCACTTGTGACGTCACATGTTTTTCTCAACAGAATTTCAGCGCTATAAACGTTAATTCTACAATACTGAAAAAAATTGCAGAACTTTGTAACAAGTTTTTTAACGTTTATTTTTTTTTTTAAATATACAAAAATATAAAACTTTCGGAACAATGAACACATTGTTAGAATGACACAATAAAAATAAAAAAGAATTATTTCAATGATTTAAACATAAATTTTAAAAATTACCACATTAAAAATCGGAAATAACATTCAAATATTCATATTATTCCCTGGGGTTTAAATTACTGCGCTTCCTCTCTTTATAAACAGAGAAAGTTTCTCTCTCTCTCTCTCTCTCTCTCTCTCTCACACACACACACACACACACACTCCGCTATAATTTTCATCGTTGCACATAACTGAATTTACTGGAGCAAAAGATAAAATATGATAACTTGAAATAAATAATATTTCTATTTTCCACGCTATCTTCAAATATATACATTAAGAAACATAAAATAATATGTTCTCTTATAAAAAAATATCTGATGACAACTTTTTTTTTTTTTCTTTTGCAAGTAAACCAAATTTGTTCAGAACAACAAATTTGCATATAGATCCCTATATCGGTCCCAAGATAAAAATCTAAATTTAAATTTTAAAAGGATGTCATTTGATATTACTTTGACATTATGATAATCTGTCATCAATACTTATAAAATTCTGAATAATTATATTTTGTTTAAAAAAAACTTTTACGTTCTTTTAAGACATACAAATAAATTCAGATTTGATCATTATAAATAATGCTTTACCTGTTATGGCAACAGCCTCTATTTCTTTTGTAACTTATTCAATTAATTCTTATGTTTTTAATATATATATATATATATATATATATATATATATATATATATATAGGTTTAGCTTATTGACAAAGAATTGTTTTCCGCTTTTTGATTTGAGATAACATACAATGTATATATTAATTTTGTCTTTCTCTTTTGCAGTGTATAGGAATTAAAAAAACATTCTTAATTTTTGTTTTTATTTATACTAATGCACAAATTGTATACATATAGCCTAGCATTACGTTTAATTTAAGGATTAGTAATTAGTGAAACTGACGAGACGAATGTAGTGTAACATTGATGTTTGTTACTGTAAACTACCTATGTTTAATATATATATATATATATATATATATATATATATATATATATATATATATATATATATATATATATATATATATATATATATATATATATATATATATATATATATATATATATATATATATATATATATAATGTGTTTATGCACCTATAACCTGCGGTTATTCGCAGGTTTCTCTTTTAGACGTGTTTTCTAAATATAAATTTTATTTTTATGTAAGAAAAAAAAAGGTTTACTTTGTGCGGCTTAGTAACAAAACATCACAAGATCAAAAGCAAGGTATAAAAAAAATATTCAAACTAAAAGATTTACAAAAAAAAAAGCTTTCTTTCATACTTTTACTTTTACTTTTTTTTTTTTTTTTTTTACTTTTTTTTTTTTTTTTTTTTTTTTTTTTGTATTTTTTGTGTGTAGTGTCCATCCGATATTTACATACAAAGTAGCAACACCACGGATAACTCTATACAAAAAAATAGTTCAAACTTGTAAAAACAAATACAAAAGACCTGCTGCATTTCTTTTTTCCCTGTCTAAATATTTCACAAAATCCTCTTTACGTTTACGAAACAAAATCACATTTCCTCGTTCTAACATTTCATGAAATAAATAATGTTTCTCACACGGAAAGAATAAATAACGTAGTTTATGCTGCATTTATGTCATTATAGCATAAAGTATGCTCAAGTAGAACAACGTTACTAATTATGCTGTACAACATCATATTTATGCTATATATTATTTCATAATTTATATGCAGCATAGCATAAATTATGCTGTATTGAAAATGAGCTAGCATAATTATTACGCATTTATTTTTAGCCATGCATTCAAATCTAAAACTCGAATTTTTGAAAATTATATTTTACTAAACTTTACTGCATTTCTTTGTGTTTTCTCTTTATTCTACAAGTGTAGAGAGAAAAATAGAATCAGAGAGAGAGAGAGAGATAGAGCAAAAGGTTTTCTAAACATAAGTGGTTACATCAAAAAAAGGTTTTGAGCCGGCGTGACGACGCGTGAAAACGCAGTTAATAGGATTTTGTAGGGTGAAGCCGCAAGGTATCAGTTCTGTGGCAAAGAGAGAGAGAAAGAGAGAGAGAGAGAGAGAGAGAGAGAGAGAGAGAGAGAGAGAGAGAGAGAGAGAGAGAGAGAGAGAGAGAGAGAGAGAGAGAGAGAGAGAGAGAGAGAGAGGAGAGAGAGAGAGAGAGAGAGAGAGAGAGAGAAAAGACTCAATTACATCACTTCACTTCCACTAAAAATAAAACCTAATTGTTTTTATTTTATCAAAAGAAATCATTTATTTATCAAAGAACTTTTTTTTTACTGCTGCTTTAACTTGAAAATGTTTAATGACAGAGAAAATAACTTAAAGTTAAAGTTAATAAAACTCTTCAAATCTCAAAGCTTTTCAAGTTTCAAACTGAAAACATATTATTACGTTTCAAATATATTTCAATTTCATTCATTCATTCATTCATTCATTCATTCATTCATTCATTCATTCATTCATTCATTCATTCATTCATTCATTCATTCATTCATTCATTCATTCATTCATTCATTCATTCATTCATTCATTCATTCATTCATTCATTCATTCATTCATTCATTCATTCATTCATTCATTCATTCATTCATTCATTCATTCATTCATTCATTCATTCATTCATTCATTCATTCATTCATTCATTCATTCATTCATTCATTCATTCATTCATTCATTCATTCATTCATTCCACTCTAAATTGCTATTAAAATGCCAGTGAGAGGAGCTATTAAAAATGGACACATGATACCAAGATAAAATAACCTAATTAAATTTATTATAACGAAATATAATGACGACGCACTAATGATAGAGCAGGTCACATCTCTTCATTATAAAATAAAAATGTTAAATTTCACAAATTAAAAAATGTGCTACACTCTAAAAAAGAAACGTTACAATAATGTTAGTTCTCTATTGGGTTTAAGATAAGTATACATGAAAACAAGTTAATTACCCCAGCGGGTGATGATAAAAAGTCAAGATACCTATAAGGTGTATGCATTCATATCAAAGTCAACGCCATGTTGGATAACTCAATAACATGGTTGACATAGGACCAAAAATCATTTTGCTGTTTAAAAACACTATGCAATATTTTTGAGAACATTGATGCTGTAAATATGTTGAATTAGTATCTCAAGTAAGTGAGAAAAATAACAATAACAAAAAATGAACCAATTTCTCAAAGATATTTGGCTTAAATGAAGTTTGTCCTATGCTGATTAATGTTATGCACTACACCAGTATGGCCTCCAAACGCAATAAATATGACGTCATCCGCATACACCCTATACACTGGAGGTGATCTCACACCATCTAATATCAGAAATACTGCTTCGACAATAAATAAACATAAAAATAAATACACATTAAACAAACACAAGGATGTATGAATTACACTGGCAAAGAGGTTCTAACCATAACAGGTTAAAAACTGCGTTGAAAAGCTTGTACACAGTTTTGCAATGCTTTAAGTATTGTGGAATCAACGGTTATGACGTCACTAAACGTTGACAATCTAACGATAAAAACGTAAATGACGTCACAAGCGTTAGAATCACAATGAAATAAATTTTAAACTTCCCGTTACAAATCTACATTTTTTCATTCAGTCCCAACTATTATGACGTCACTAACGTTTTTACCGTTACAGTAATGATGTTCGTAAGCCCTGTTTTTCGTGCTCCAAACTACAAAAAAAATGACGATCACCTAATACTTTTTTAAGGGAATTGCGCATTTTTTGGTGCAAGAGAACGGTGATTACGAATACGAACATCATATTACGTTTAGTGACGTCATAACCGTTGATTCCACAATACTTAAAGCATTGCAAATCTGCGTGTTCCAGCTTTTCAACGATTATATTATAGAGTGTATAATGTCTAAATTGCTAAAATAATAATCTGTCTTGTAAACTGAAAATTGTGAACGTTCTATTTTGATGAATGACGTCACTGGGTCTCGGCTCGTCTACTTTAGTGACATTTTAACCTCTCTCTCTCTCTCTCTCTCTCTCTCTCTCTCCACGATACACAAACATGAACAAGCAACGAGCCACGATACACATTACCAGGCTATCATAATTTTTTATATAATAATAATACTCTACTCTACATGATTTTCCAACTATAATATTATACCCAAAATTATTATCCATGTTAAATGCAAAGAGAATGGCTGATGTTATATGATGATTACACAATGGACCATAATAAAGTGTTTTTAGTAAATTATGAAAATAGTTGTCACAACAAAGCACTAAGTGTCGGTAATACGCACAGTTTACATGGACAATATAAATTACGTAATTGATGCTGCATTGAATATTTACTATATTGTAGAGCACAAATGTTGATATTTTGTAATAACATTAGTAATTATGCATATAGCATCTTAACTATTAAATATGTAGTACTGTATTATTGTTATTCATCGACTTGTATTGGTGCGGTAAAAATACGTAAAATCCTTTGTGTCCCTTTTATTATAAAACATACTGTACATTTGTATGTTATGTCAAAGCAGTTAATATCCCAGTATTATGCGAGGGAAAAACCTTGTATGGGTATTAAATAATACGCAGGTTCTAAAGAGTGTTCTAATGACACAGGGTAATTACAATAAGTAAGAGGCTTAAGACAAAGCTGCGGTTAACTTGGCGTGGTGAGGAGAAAAGTAAACACAGATGCCATGACCCGGTAGCAGTGTTTGCAATTTATTGTATCCTGCATAGGTAGGCAAATTTTTGTGTATCTATGTATTGTAACGTTGCATATACTGTAAGGGGCTAATATATGTGGCTGCTAACTTGACTGTGTTTTGTTTGTTTGTTTGTTTGTTCAGTGTTTCATAAATTGATTGTGTGTTTCTTTTTTTCTTTCTTCATTTATTCACATCAAACACAAATAAATACGTTTGTATTCTTATAATTATGCACTGAAACTTTTGTACAGCATAAGGAGGACGGTGAAATGCACCAAAAAGTTTGTCGCACACGGGCAAAAATAAATACGTAATAATTATTCTAGTCCATTTTTAGCATAATTTGTTCAAAATGACATAATCTAGTCTACATTGCATAATAACTATAGCATAAATATAATATAAATATTAGCATAAATATTATGAAGTATACAGCATAATAATATAATTATGCTATAGCACAATTTTGGACAAGAAATTTAGGAGATAATAATCCTGTTATTATGTTGTTATGTATAACGATAGATCACATGCAATAAAATGTTTTTTATTGTTGCAACATGTAAGTATTAAGAATGATTCAAAATATTTTAAAAATTTATTTTTTCAAGTAGTCCATTAACATAATATTAACTATTTTGAATAATAATTATGAAGCTTAGCATTCATAAGCTAATGTTTGTACATCGTTTAATAGAGCTCTTTCGGTTGTGTGATTAATTTTTTATTTTGTATTCTTGTTGTTGTTATTTGTTCGTATTATTATTACTTTTTATTATTATTATTTATTATTAAGTTATATTTGACAAGACGACAAGACCAATGCTTTTTGTAACTTTGATTGTTACTATCAACTGCCTGGGTCAATAAAGATTATTATTATTATTCTAGAACTTTAGTAAATACGTGTGTATTTATTTATTTTTTATACATTAGTTGATTGGTTGATTGATTGATTGATTGATTGATTGATTGATTGATTGATTGATTGATTGATTGATTGATTGATTGATTGATTGATTGATTGATTGATTGATTGATTGATTGATTGATTGATTGATTGATTGATTGATTGATTGATTGATTGATTGATTGATTGATTGATTGATTGGTCGATTGATTGATCGATTGATCGATCTATTGGTCGATTGATCGATTGATTGAAAAATCAAGTTATATATATATATATATGTTTGATTACTTAGTAAGTATATTCATTAAGTAACATTAATTACTACATATTGAGCTACAACAAACACAATATAGCTGAACAGTGATATTAGCCAGCAATTGTTTGATTTGTACTTCACTACACGCTACACTTACTCACGGTCCGATGATAAAATTAAATTATTGAACATATAACAAATAAACATCAGTACTTGCGCCTCACTACTCGTGTGTGTTATCAACTCTGCGGTATATACTCAACAACTTCAGGTAACAATATCAATTTTAACACACTAATTAATTAAAACACTAGACCAAACAACTTCATGCATCGGCATAAAATAAAAAAAAGTAATAATTATGCTGGCTCATTGTAAACACATATCCTTCAATACAGCATGATTTATGCTATACTGCATAATACGTATGTAAAAAAAGCATAAATATTTTGGTGTACAACATAATTATTTATGTTTTTATGTTTTTTTAATTTGTTAAATGGAATTTCTGCGTAATAATTATGCTAGCTCGATGCAGTAAAATTTATGCAAAACAACATAATTTATGCTATTTTGTTTATTAATTATATCACATAATATGATAGTTAAGATATTCAGCATAATACACAACTTGCATGCCCCCCCCCCTTTTTATTTTATTTTTATTTATTTTTTTTTTTTTCGTGGTCTTAAAAAAAAAACGTTTAGGAAAAATAAATAACATTGGCGTATATAAAACTTCTTAAAACTTACTCCTTCATAGTTAAAATAATTTTTGAAATTCAAATTTTATATGAAGTAACGCAGAAAGACGGTTTTAGTTTCTTTTGTTTATTTAATTGTTGAAATTGTTCTGACGAGTTCACAGCCACTGGGATTTTTTTTTCCAGTGGCCGCATTTGTTAAAAAGAGCTGTTGGAGAAAATATAGTTTTTTTTTTTTAAAAATTCAGCCACTGGAAAAAATATCCAGTGGCTGCAAACTCGTCAGAATAATTAAAACAATTTTAAAAAAAACTCAAACCGACTTTCGGCGTAATGGCCACCGTCTTTACTTTAAATAACATTTGAATTTCAAAAACTAGTTTATATGAAGGAGCATTTTTTTAAAAGTTTACATACACCAACATTATTTATTTTTCCATAAGAATTTTTGAGGACCATAAGAAAATTGTATGCAAGATGTCTATTTCTTATGTTATTACAAAGAGCAACATTTGTGCTCTACAATATTAAAATGCAGTTAAAAATTTACGCAATTAATTTTTTACGTGCACATAATATACGCGTATAAAGGTAGGTAGCGTATTTTTCTATCATGATGTTATTGACAAATTATTTTGTCAATACATATTTTTCGAGTATTTTTGCTGCCGAACAAATATTTTTGCTTTTAAATTTGTTGGAAGTTTTTAATCTTAGCAAAAGTCAATATTAAGTACGTAAAAAAAAAAATTTAAAAACAACTCACGAAATTCCCCAAGCCTTTTTTGATACCTCGTTCCTTATAAAATAAAGGACCTTTTAAATTTTTATGTTAATTTCAGCTCGGTGTAGGGCTTACCGTAATGCAATGTTAGAGGGGTTTACTATGTTAAATATAAGCTTTCAAATTTTTAAAATCTTTGCATAAAAAGCTCTAAAATACGTTTAGGGTTGTATTCAGATGGCTTGTATCTCGAAAGAGAAAACTTAAAATGTTTATTGTGATATTTTAAAGTAAATAGTAACAGCTACCTATGATAAAACTTTCAGAACAGAACCCTTGATATCAGATAAGAGAGAAAATAATTATTGAAATTAACATTGGCTCTTATGGGGCTAATACTTTTGATAATCATCATTTATATCTAGCATGGTGACCTATTATTGTTATTATTTTTTTAATATTTTATCTTATTCTAATATATCACTATGCAAATTTTCAGATTTTTCTTCACATACCAAAGTAGCTGATTTCCCTTTTTAAAACATACATCATTAGTAAAAATGTATTTTAAAAAAATGTAAAAATTCAAAGTACACTCCTCCCGAAAAAAAATCTGTCCACTCGTTAAAAAAAAAAAAAAAAAAAAAAAATCAGAGAAACAAGAAGTATAATGTATTCAAAACTACCTTAAATTATAAGATTAGATTTCGTTTAATATTTCAGTTGCTATTTGTTTTGAAGATGTTAGTCTTGGCATATGCATTGTTTGTATACTATAGGAAAAAGAAAGAAAGTAAAGAATTTTGAAATTTCAAACTTTGAATGTATGAACGAAAATAACATTTAATTCCATTATAACTTAAATATCACGACAGTGATAAGAATCTTATGAACAATACATTTCAACTAACAATAACTGTGTGAATAATTAATATTTGTACAACACAACGAGCATTAAAAAACAAGAAAACACTCAAAGAATTAAATATAAAAAAAAAGATAAGAAATACTGTGTGTGTTTTTATGTTGTTTAAATTTTTGTAAGATAATTATAATTAAGTATAAACTCTTTGCATAGCTTTCTCTCTCTCTCTCTCTCTCTCTGACTCGCTATCTTTCGCAATTTAAGTAAAAATAAAAAATAAAAACAATTTTCTCAAGCAAAATAAAAAGCGTCATAAAATGCGGTGACTTCAGTTAAAGTTGTAAAAGCAGTCAAAACACAATGGTTTATAAGAATCATAATGATACACAAAAATACGTAAAATTTTCAGCATGCACAATTTTGTATACTATACTGTTTTAACATTT
The DNA here is from genome assembly GCA_949318235.1 of Ecdyonurus torrentis. Taxonomy (NCBI): domain Eukaryota; kingdom Metazoa; phylum Arthropoda; class Insecta; order Ephemeroptera; family Heptageniidae; genus Ecdyonurus; species Ecdyonurus torrentis. Next base: position 52,174,123 of record OX439128.1, on the reverse strand, counting down.
AATCCCATATTATAGCGAAGTGTTAATTTTAATGTTTTTTGCTCTTTTATCTTATGGGGCTTTATAATTTCTTCATGTGGTGCACTGACAGAAATGTACTTTTATGTATACAATGTATCTAATGTATGCTGCATTTATGTCAATATAGCATAAATTATGTATAATTAGAACTATATATAAATAATTATGCTGTACAACATAATAATTATACTTTGTAGCAGAATTATTGTGTAGTATAGCATAGATTATGCTATTTTGCACAGATTTTGCTAAAAATGAGCTAGCTTAATTATTACGTATTTATTTTTGTCCGTGTAGTAAGGAAAAAAAGTAACTTAAAAGTTACTATCTATCTTTTTTTTTTTTTTTTTTTTTTTTTAGTTTTTTTTTGTTGTTGTTTTTTAGTTTTTAGTTTTCTATACAAATTTCTTACATACACAATTTTTTTAGATGTAAAAAGCTAACTGTTTACCGCTGAAGAAATAACCTTTATAGTAGCAAGTTACTGTTAAAACTTTTTTTTTCCATTCAGTTATTATAGATTCTATATCTACGTAACTGGACAATTTGTCAAATTAATGTTTTCCATTATATATAGAAACTCCAACAATTAGTTTGATGTGACATGAGTTAGGTTTGAGAAAACTTTGATATTCTACTCCAATCATAACACATGTAATGTTTGCTATGCACTGCTCTAGCTCTATTATATGTATAGTCACAAGCATCTCAATGTTACAAAAAATGTAATAAACAGTTGATCAGCAGACATTATATGACGTGATGAATCACAACGTACAGACAAAGTACGGACATGAATTAGTTTTATATTTCTAGTCTATAATAACAACATACAAAACTGCAGGACAGCTACCACATTAAGGCGGTGGGGGACCGACTTGGACCGGAAATCGCTAAAATAAGAACTATATTTTCGCAATAATTTTTTGTACATGATTTAATTCCAATAAAACAAACACTATAATTTTCAAATAAAATCAAGTAAATTTAAAAAATATTTTTTTATACCAAAAAAAAATTTTATTGGTATTTTTAATTGTAAAAAAGTTTCTAATTTGACTATAATTTCCCGCTCAAATTTAAATTTCCAAATTTACATGTTATTTTTAAAGTGTAATAACTTAAATATTTGCTCGTGTTTTTACATGTTTGACATAACTAAAATTTTAAGTAGCATTTCTTCTTTACTTTGTGTTATTTATTATTATTCGCAACCGTCCTAGTTTGCGAGATATCAGTCGGTCACCTACCCCCTTAAACAATGTTGTATTGAACAAATTGAGCTTAAAATTTTATCTACCATAATTTTTTATTTCATTTAAATTTATTAGATTAGACATAGGTAGTTCACAGCAACATAAAATTATCAAAATAATATGTTACACGACATTCGTCTCGTCATAATGTTCTCATTTTTACTTAAAAAATTTTATTTACAAAAAAAATTTATTTTTGTACATGTAGGATGAAAGAAATGAACAAAGAAGTTTGAAAGATTAAAATGTTGATGATATTCAACTATTGCATCTCAAATATACAAAACTTTTAACAGTTACGAATACAACCCTAAAATATTTGGAGCACAAAAACTTTGTTTTTCCATTAGAACAAAACCACAGCTTCTCTTCCCTTTAATCAATATTCAAATAATTAGTACCAGCATCGTATAAACAAACAGAACAACGGCGGTCATCTCTCTCTCTCTCTCTCTGTTGTGAATGTTACTTAATGACGCTCAACACCAAACTACAACTAACCTATCAAATAGTTTTTGTGAAACCCATCTCGCTATCGTGACTTGACTTGAAATGTTTCAGATTACTACAAATATGTCATATCACAACAATACTTCACTTCAAGTTTGGTAATTTTACATATGTATACTCGACTCAAAAAAACTCAGTTGATTTAAATCGGGCATTCCTAAAGTATCGCCCATTGTCACATTTGAGGAGAAGGGAAGCGGCTGGGCGATACCGTAAAAGGTCGAACGGCAGGTAACTCAGGTTTTTTGAGTCGAGTATAATTATAGTAATGTTTAAAAAATAAACATAAAAATAATTTATCACAAGGTGTATAA